>OMLP01024018.1:0-11314 GCA_900302685.1 Spondyliosoma cantharus | reverse complement strand
CTGAATGTCTTTGACACCATTTTGCGTCTCTTCGTGTTCATTATTTGTCTCTTTGTGGGTTGTTCTGCATCTCTTTGTGTTCATTGTACGCCTCTTATGTTCATTATGTGTCTCTTTGTGTTCATTATGTGTCTCTTTGTGGTTGTTTTTCGTCTCTTTGTGGTTGTTTTGCATCTCTTTGTGTTCATGGTACGCCTCTTTGTGTTCATTATGTATCTCTTTGTGTTCATTATGTGTCTCTTTGTGGTTGCTATGCATCTCTTTGTGTTCATTATGTGTCTCTTTGTAGCCGTTTTTCATCTCTTTGTGATTGTTTTCCCTCTCTTGTAGTCATTATATGTCTCTTTGTGGTTGTTCTGAATGTCTTTGTCGCCATTTTGCGTCTCTTTGTGTTCATTATGTGTCTCTTTGTGGTTGTTTTGCATCTCTTTGTGTTCATTATGTGTCTCTTTGTAGCCGTTTTTCATCTCTTTGTGGTTGTTTTGTGTCTCTTTGTGTTCATTGTACGTCTCTTTGTGTTCATTATGTGTCTCTTTGTGTTCAATATGTGTCTCTTTGTGGTTGTTTTGAATTTCTTTGTGGTTGTGTTGCACTTTTATTTATTTAAATAGTTTTGCTTACTTACTCGATCATATTGGTTTTGTTGTTATCAACATGTCTTTGTGGTTGTTTTTCGTCTCTTTATGTTCATTTTGCGTCTCTTTGTGGTTGTTTGTTGTCTTTGTTTTCATTATGGGTCTCTTTGTGATTGTGTTTCACTTTATTTGAACTGTTTTTCAACTCTTTTTATTTATTTGTGTTGGCTTTGTCTTTGTAGTTGTTTGGTGTCTCTTTGAAGTCATTTAGCTTATCTTTCTGGTCATTTTGCACCTCTTTGTAGTAGTTTGGTCTCTTTGTAGTCTAAAAATCCTTTACCCACTCTTCCTTTTGCATTAATCCTGAGCTTATTGTGCACAGATCTGAATACTAGTGATGTCCTCCTCTCTCTTTTTTCTCGCTTCGCACAGTGCATCCCCACAAGGAAATTACATTACTCCCATCCATAATTAGGAGTTAAGGAAACACCACCCTGATTAGGGCAAGATAGCTGAAAACGTTTGGGGAATTGTACACGGTTGATGTGGAAAAGAGTTGTGTGAATTTTGATGAACATGTATTCACTGGTCTGCAGCTCACAAAATTCGACAATAAGGAAACATCATATTTGTTATTTTCACCTTATTTTAGACACATACAGTAAACCTTGTAGTTACCGTTAACCATCAACATCAAAATGATACGTCAAAGAACAAATATTTTGCCGGCCTGTCTTTAGGAACAGCATTTTAAGCTTATTTTTACAGTAAAAGCCTTTTTTGAGATATAAATCATTACAAACTGTTCCAGTGAGATATGAGTCTAAACTGTTCATGTTTTTCTTTGATCGGGGCCAAGTAAGGTGAGCCCCTCTTCACCTGGTGAGCCATTTACAAACATTTGGCCGGCAACCAACATATTAAGTGTTATTTTGGGACTCTTTAAAGCATTAAGTGGAATTATACCACCTAATGTATGGACATATTTTAAGTATTCCCATGAAGCATATTAACTTTAAATCTAAATATTCTGCTGTAAGTATGCCAGGTTATTTTTTAAAAGGATGTGACAACATCTCTGACATGATCAGATTATCGAAAATATGACAAAACTCTTTCCACCTCTTCTATTTCCAGGCAGGCTCTCTAGTAAAGTGTAGGCTGTTTTCATAATTATCTGTCGTTGTGTTTCTCCTTCATTTACTTTTCATACATTATAACTGTTTGTAGATGTAGCTACTTGCCAACCCTCCAGATTCCTATGTATCCTCCAGTAAGTATTTTTTTGGAACTGGTTGTAACATCGAGAGCAACATGAAACCTCGTATGTGTAGCCGACTGTGCAAACTTGGCCGATAAAGCTGATTCTGATTCAAATCCCTCAAAATTTGAACATTCAATTAATCTGATGGATTCTATGGGGGCAACCATCTGTGAGTCAACAACACATGAGCACCGCTACCCTGCACATTATTGTTGTCACTTAACTACATGAGGTCACTGTATTACTGGGGGTTATTGACGGCAGCCGGCAGGACTGAACCTGAGGGAGGAAATCATCACGTGCACCACAGAAACCAGAAAAGATGGTGGCAGGACCTTTTGTATAACAAAACAACGTGTCTGTCATTTATTTGAGTGCAATGAAAACTTGCAGCAGATCACTCCTCATACTCCTGTGGTTCAACACGATCCACGGTAAGACAAGAGGTTTTTACATTTTGGCTATTTCTAAAAAGCTTTGGTTGTTCTTGTTTTTAGGGAAGTTTCTTCAACTTCGTTTTACTTGAGTGCCGTGAGGGAACACCACATTGTAAAGAAATTCCTTTACAAGTGAAAATCCTGCATTTAAAATTGTACTCAAAGTAAAAGTATTAGTAGTAAAATATCCTGATAGCATTCAGGTTCTATAATTTTATAGTTGCTAACTCAACTGTCAGAAATGGGTGCGAACTTGAAATTGAGGTATACAGGTCAAGTGCAAGTACCTTGAAATTGTACTTTTAAGCAGTACTTGGATAAATGAATGTACTTGCCAATCACTGATAAGAGCCCCCTGTGTGTACAAAGGAGTGTGGTGCCTTGAGGGATAATAGCCTAATAAAAGACAACATGTGTTGAAAGTTACAAATATTAATAAAGGCAGTCACTTTTGTTTTTGTTTGATATATCATGAAAGAGAAAAAGCAACAGGATCATTTTTTTTAACAGTTCTTGAATCACAAGATGTCAAAGTCCCGCCTGACGTGACTGGATACGTCGGGCATGACGTCATCCTGCCATGCCATTTCATCCAAGGACCACGCATCAGCAGTATCACTCAGGTTCAGTGGGCGTTCAAGCCACCAGAAGGAGAGGAAATCATCATTATTGTTTTCAATAATATATTTGGAGTTCGTGTTTATGATACGTTTCTGAAGGACAGAGTGGAGATTGAAGAACAATCTTTGATAATTAAAAATGTAGAAAAGGGAGATGCAGGCTTGTACACCTGCAGCATCGCAACCTTTCCAAGTGGTTCACTTGAGGGAACCACCAACCTTGTTGTTCCAGGTGAGCATCAAATATCCGAACTTCAAAACTAACAAACAAGGCTTGAACTCAGGGAGCTCAACTCACAGGGAGGTGGGATAAAATGAGGTTTACTTGACCAATAATAAAAGTAGGGTTTGGGTTAAGAGGAAGGCAGCCAGCACAAGCAAACGATGGAGTGAGCAGGCAGGAAGAAGTCCATCAGTAGGAGAGAGTTATAGGCTCAAGACTGGGTGAACAACAAGAATACAGGGGTAGAGTCGGGAAGGCAAGAGACAGTCTGACAAGGAACTGAACTGAAAGGGCAGGTAGGAAGATAATGAGGCAACCAGGGGAAGGTATGAAGGCGGGGACGGGCACAACACACTGAGGACGACTGCTGGATTGAAAAGGAATTGCAGGGTCTGAAGTGACACAAAGTTGGTGACACAGATTATAATCAATACCAAATTTAAATTTAAAATGAGTTAAAGGAAAGTTAAACATTTTGAAGTTTATTTTTTTGCCAAGGCTTAGATGAGACGATCGATAGCACTGTCACCACTGAGAGTGGTATCAATTCATCTCATCCTATAGGCAAGAAAGTGAGTTGAGTTCTCTATTGAAGATGAGGCTTTAATTTAGATGAGACTTTTATCTGGTCAAATAAAGAAAAATACAAATGTGCATTTCCCCAAATTTCCTGACTTGTTGATCATGGTTGTTTTCCTTTTTACAGAACAGATGCCCGTGCAGATGCCGATGTTTCCTCGGGTGATTGCTGTTGGAGTGTTCATGCTCATAGTTTTGACCATGTTTACCACAACTTACTTCATCATCGCCAGAATCAGGAGTGTGTTTGTCAGATGTGTCGGAGTATACAGTGTGAGTTGCTGAAAAACAAACTCCTTCTATGAGCAAGCAGGTCATGACATGAGATTACTAATAAATCAGCAGTTTTCATGTATTTAGTTAAAATTTTCAAGTCTTTGTCCTCCAGACACTACATTTAGGTCGTTTTATATTCGGTTCATTCCAACTGTAAAGAGAAGCTGTGATTCATGGGTTATTAAAGCACAAACTGTACTTCAAAGGGTCTCAATGAATTGGGAGAAAATGTCTTTCTGAAATTAGGTGCAAATTACCTAATTATGACTATGATTTACTCAGACGTGAGGCGTCAGTCAAGGACAGCGTCTACACTGGTGAGCAGAAAAACACATGTGCCTCTTCTGTCTATTTCTAAATGGCAGCATATTAATTTATATGTTATTATTTCAGTGCCCTGTGACAAAAGCTTGTCTGTCTTTCAGATGTAGTCGGTCCAGTGATGATAGATTGAAGGAGACAAAAGGAGCTCGAAGTTATTCGAGACTGCATACGTCATTGTAACAGGCTCATAAGACTCGTTAAGTTGTTCTCGTTAGTTTTTGGACAACAGATCAATGCTGGTTTTGTCTAGTTTGTGGAATGTAGAATAACGTTGTCCTTATTCTTTAATCCTGATAAATGTGGCACCTTCAGTTCATCAGTTGAGGATCTCATAGATCTCACAGCACCTGAATCTTACTCACAGTTTTAAAGTTTTAAAGTCGACCAATTTTACAGACTAAAGGTTGTTTACAGCTCTTGGAAAGTCCCACTGCATATGTGAAAGAAGAAGTATGAAGCCTTTTACACTGAATAAAAACACAAAAAAGTTCAAAAGCATGCTAAAAGAATGTGTTTTAAGAGATATTTAGACGAGGAAACAGCCGGTTGCATGATGTCGTCCCACCGGTCGAGGGTCCCCATCTCTGATTATGTCCGCTGTGCTCACCTCGTGTTCTCAGAACATCTGAGACAAAAAACATTTGTTGCTCTCTGAAAATATTGTTATTTGTTTTATTTGTCAAGCAGTTACATCTATTTTCCAACTATTGATGCTTAATATTTGTTCACACTTTTGAGAAAAATCAGTCCTGTTGGTGAACAGGAACAACAGTGCACAGTGAATTGTCTCTACTTTTGCTATAATACACACCTAACTCTCAGTTTCTGGGCTGTTGTTGGTTAATAAAGTTCCTCATTCTCACAGACCACAGGCAACTGGTAGTTTGGTATGTGATATTTACTATATTTAAGAATCAAAAGTACAAGTAAAAGTAAATTATACATATATTTACATGAATATATACTTTATACTGTGGGTCGATTGATTATCAGCCTGGACTATTATCTACGGAAGCCCTGAGGGCAAGGGAGAATTTTTTTTTGCGGTGCTTTTTCTAAGTTCTAAAAAAATGTGTGAGAAAAAGAGTGAAACATTTTTTCATGTGTCAAGACGAGTGAAAGAAACATTTTTTTCACGGGTGAATTTTTTTTTCTGTGTGTGTGAAACCGAGTGAATAAAATATTTTTCCAGAGGAACTTAGGCCCAAGTGTTTCTTTCTGTAATACTCTTTTTTTTTTCATGTATTGAGAAAAAAATAAATTTCAACTCGAGGGGCAAGGGAAATTTTTCTTTTGCCACTCCAATTTTAGAAATTAGAAAAAAGAGCACGAGAAAAAAAAAATAGTAGAAACTAGTAACTAGTTAGTTAAAGTTATTAATGTAAGTATAAAGTACCAGAAAATTAAATACATAAGTGAAGTAGAAATACCTCAAAATTGTACAGTATTTGAGTAAATGTACATATTTACTTTCCATCACTGTCTACGTCACCATTCAGGCAGGAGAAGGAAAAAAAAGATGCAGCGAACCGTCTACTCAGAAAGCAAAGACACGTGTCAGCGAGGGACTGTTTGAGTATTTTTATTCCAAAAGAAGTTTGTGTGTCTATAGGTTTGAACAACAGGGCGATCTCTCTGAAGAACATCGGTGCACCTTCACCCCGACACCTCCCGTCCTACGCCTTCACCCACAATCACACTATAGAACCTCTTACTCTTCAATAGGAATAATAACAACAATTTAATCATAATATTCATCATCATCGTTTTAATAATCCATTTAGCACTAGTATAGAAATATGAAAAAATACCAAAGAAAAGAACGTAAAAGTAAACAAAAAGGTTTGTTTTGCGGAGCGTTCAGACACCCCATCACATTTGTTTTGTGACCCTCCCTTCCCTTTCATATTCATACCGTCAATATTTTGGCTTTTTAGGGTTTGCACCCACCTCTCGCCTCTCTAAAAATGCTCTGCAGCTAATAAATGCCTCCAGCTGATGGTTTAAAGCTGTTTATAGCCACTTTTTGGCCATGTGGTGCGGTCAAACATCGTACACAGAACAAACCAAAGAAGACATGGAAATAAGACTCCGAAGACAATTTTGAAAGAAAAAAAAATCGAGTGGGTTGACAGCCTTTTTAGGCGACAGAGCAGGAAGTCAGAAATAAAGATGTCGTGGGCGTGTTTGTCTGTTTGTTAGCATGTGAGTGTTTGTGTGCGTGCTGTGACTACATGTGGAAGGTTTGGTCGGTTCCTGTTGCCTTGTCAGCATTCTGAACACAAAGGCAGAAGTAAACAGAGAGAAAGAGACGCATCAAATCCAGGCCCGCTTCTGCTGACAGCGATCGTTCAGAGAAACAGCATAATGTGTGCAAACAATGTTATCATTCGTTATCTGGAGCACAACAGTGTCTGCAAATCTATTTCACTGCATAAATACATAATTTCATACAGCAATGAAATGTTTGCCAAGACAACAATACTGGGTTGGTTTTTTTTTGTTTTTTTTCATGGGGATTTGTAAAGGGTTGAACTGGTGGTTTCGCATTTTACCTCAGATATTTAATACTACTGCTGAATATGGATGGGTGGGAAGCCAGTGAGGGATCTTTTTTGATGCGCCAACTGCTGCTGTGATGATAGCATGAAGCTCCTCAGTTAAAGATGAAGAAAGCAGCTGGTAACCTTTAAGTGTTTAAACCAATGCCAATACGGACTCTTTAACCATTCCCCTGTTGATTTTTGATCTTTTTTTTTAAAGATAAAAACCAATGATGACCAAGTCGAGCTGGCTGTAGAAATGGCAAATGTTTTCATTCAGGTTTTCCTCGACAAAGAAGTGGCACCTGTGTGCAGTGTGTCAAATACAAGCTATTCCTGGAATTTAAGCCCATGTTGACTTGAAATGATCATTTTTTACAGACATCTCAGCTCGCACTGTTGCCATCTTTCTTTGTGAAGAGAAGAAAAATGTTTCCTTCTAACTCCTTGCTATTGCAAGTTTCTACCAGTGTAGACAGATGAGATCAACATCCCTGTTGAGGGTTGCAGCAATATACTGGTTTTGAAGAGTAGCATGGTATGACAATTAATGGTTATTTTACTGTTTACAAGTTTTATTTAATGTTTATATCAAGTCATGAAGATGAAATGAAATCATAATAAAGTATTCAACAAAAAAAAGCCTTCAAGGCTCATTTCAACAAAAACAAAAAACATTTAATGCTGTATAATATGACTTGAAACAGTTATATTTTGTGAGATGGTTATTGGTTACTGTATCTCTTACAGTTGAAACCCTTGTCACTGTTTCGCAATGCATAACTTTCAAAAAACATATCAGCATTGATAATAGGAATTGATAAGCTAGTGGTATAAGTTGAAGAGGATGATTGTAGTACTAAAGGGAACACTGTCATTTCAAACTTGGACGAAAAACATGGGAATGTAAAAGAAAAAAGAAAAATACAGATAGGTGCATTCGGGAGGCAGAAAAAGAGCGACATTCAAGAACTGAGACAGTGAAAAGCATCACATTCATGAAATGCTTTGGACTGTTTCTTCAAATGAGTTTAACGTCACTGTTTTTCGATGCAGTGAAAAATTTTAAAGTTTGTATTGATGTTCAGGAGGCAGAAAACAGGGACTTTCAATTTCTGAAATTCAGCTGCTGAAAAGCAATAAATTCAGAACATCTGCAGTCAGGAAGTCCTGGAGACCATCTGATGAGATCCCACCAGCTGTGAATCCTGTCAACATGTTTACCTTCTGACCCAGGACTACTCATTACTACATTATTAACTGAATGACGGGAATTCTGTAATATCTTACATCAGCTTACCCTCAAATCTCAGGTGTCAGCATTTCCTTGAACACACCAGAAAGACTTTTTGACTAAAACCATTAAAACCATAAGTAGACTAACTATAACTAAGGGTGTGAATCAAGCCGCCCTCCAGTTCAGTCAGTAAGTAGTGAGTCACTCCACAGTGAATATTTTGGGAAATGATTAGGTAACTGATTCAACGAACAAGTGAGACGCTGATGAGTCAATGACCTGCAGTGCAGAAACTGCGAATACAGCACTTGATAATGATGTCATGACAAAAAAAGATATAATCAGGGGATGATGGGCTATTGTGCAAGTAATGACACAGTTACATTTGCTTCTGAGGGGATCATTTCACAGAGCTGTTACACCGCAGAGAAGACGGCCGCAGCACGTAAGTGTCATCATGGGTGTGTGTGATTAGAATAAACTAAAGGCAAATCACGCTGCAGTCAGGTCTGATATCATACATTCATGAAAACACGTAGAGTGCAGCTCAGACTTTAACTTCTGACTGACGTGTTTTACATTTAGTAATGGTATAAAAATAAATCAGATTTAAAGGCCCAGTGTGTAGAATGTAAAGCAATCTAGCGTTGAGATTGCAGATTGCAACCAACTGAATACCCCTCTTCTCACCCTCCCCTACGGTGGCCACTAAAAACGCTAAACAAACAAGAAAAGTCCTTCTCGAGAGTCAGTGTTTGGTTTGTCCATTCTGGGTTTACTGTAGAAACATGGCGGACTCCTGAAGAGGATCTGCTTCATCTGTAGATATGAAAAGCTCATTCTTGGGTAGCAAAATGACAGCGACTCAGCTTCAGGTGAATTTACACTGAAGAAAACATACTTAAACCAAACTATGAACCAAAACTAAATCCTACACACTGGACCTTTAAAGCAGCTGTCAGTATTGTATATTTTGTTCTTGTCAACAGATACCTTGAAAAGCCCAAAACCAACAACTTGTTAGTCTGTCTCTCAATAGTTTCCGACTTCCTCTACCCCAAGCCTCTTTGGTCCCACTGAAGATGCAACTCTTAAAAACTGGGCACAAATATACACTTTAGTTTACAAACATTTTGTTTTTTGCACTGGGCACTGAATTTCTTTTAGCAACAACGCAACTCATTTCATGTGTTTTTAAATAGTTTTAAAGTCAGAGGTTTTACGGCACAGAGGAATAAGCTACCTGAGGCTTTGGCTAGTTATTGTGGTTTTGGTCTTTCCATTTAATTTGTTGACAGTAAGAAAGATACAGAATGTCACCAGCTCTATCCTCAAATGTTCCTTGTGATCTTGATTGCTTATGCAACACTTACTTGGTGGAAATGCAGTAGCAACTTGTGGGATTGGACATCTGCCTAAATGCGTATTGTATGCTTTGAACAATCCATCAGCAATAACATGAAGTGTTCCAGTTAAAGGGCTAAAACGTGCAAATCCACCAGTGTATTCCCTTTAAGCACCGCGGCTATTATACTGTAGATTGTTTCGGTTGTAGTTTCACACAACAGTAACATTAACAACACAATTAAAAGCGACCAGATTCCCTTCACAGCCAGGGTGAAAAGCATGTATTTCCTCTAAACCTATTTATCAGCATGTTTCGCTGTGTTCAACCCCCTCCTGAATGAGTCCCCAGCCACGAGGGGAGTAATTAGCCGATCAAAAGCTTGAGACAGTATTGACAAGGCTGTGTTGAGTCTATCACTCTGGCAGGAGCCTCTATTGCGAACGGCCAAGTCTGTCTGTTAAACAGAGAGAAGGGAGGAAGCCGCGGCTACAGCCTGCTGGCGCATTAACAAGCCCCTTAAAAGATGCCCAGAATTAACAGATCAGGACAGATCTAATAATGGAAGTAGTTCAGTTCGGGATTTCTCATTCAAATTCAGTAGTGTCCCTTTCACTCTTTCTGTTCTTCTCTATCTTGCCTCTCTGTCTCTGCCTCACTCGCTCTCTCTATCTCCTCTATGCTGTGTGAACAGAGGTGAAAAAGAAGTAAGGGCTTGGCAAGCGTTACCCAGGATAATGAGGGACATTAATTTCACATTTCAAAGGCTCTTGCTCTCCCTCTCACTCTCCTCTTTTCGTGCCTGATTATCTAACATTTGTAGAAGGGTGCTGTTGCCGGGTACATCGTTCTCCTCGCTTAAAGTAGTTACAGACGGACTTACAGGAAGCACAATTTTTGTTTTACGAACACACACATACACACACAGTGTAAAGAAAGGCAGACCGACAGTTTCCTCTGCTACTGTTTGCATTTTGTTGTCTTGAAGTCTTTTCATCCACCTTCCCAGGTACCATTCGAAAAAAAAGCAGCTGTAGGGCACAGGGAGGGACACAAAACTCTTGAACACAATTAGCCGCAGTCTTAGTATGCTATAATCCACCATATTGTCACACACAGTCTGAATTTAACTCTGTAATTCCCACTTTGAACAATGGTAACAAAACAAGAAAGACAACAAAAGAAAAAAAATAAACAACAGGAAATAATTCTCTGGAAGTCTTTTAGTTGCTTAGTTTTAAATCACATACGAATACAGTATGTCCTCCAACAAGGCTTCGTTTTACTAGAGGGGTACGGTAGTTAGCTTCCAGGGGACTGTCTGTGGAAGAAAACCAGCGCCCTCAGATCTAAAGGTGAAGTTAGAGGGGAGGAAGGAGAGAAAAAGGAGGCCAGTGGAATCCATCATCTGGTCATGTGCATTTCCGCTCAGATTTGTCCGAAATGAACTGTTCAATTAAAGAAGCGTCGTGCTCGTAGCCAGTTCTGTATCTGTGGGCCTCAAGCTCCCCCGGAGGAAAGGTTTTCCCTGCACATTCTCCTTTTAAAAGTCATCGCTTTTTCCGTTGGCTGACCTTGTGGAGTTCAATTATTTCCCTCCTTCTCTCCCTCTTCTGTTCTCCAATGAATCTCACAGCAGCGTCTCTCTCAGCAGCACAAGTGTTCCTCAGTCACCTCATCACTGGCTCCCTGCAGCCCTCTCCCCCCGCCCAGTGTTTCTGGTCTCAGTCCTGGTCAGCCAGTAGGTCTGTGGTGTTGCTGTTCTGTGGAGGTGGAATGGATCGCGAGGTATGAGGGGGAGGGCTGTGGTGTAGCCGCCTCGGGCTGGGCCCCCCTCCGCCCTCACTGTCTGTGTTGGATGAGGATGGAGGTGGGGGTGGGGGTAGCCTGG
>OMLP01024013.1:0-10518 GCA_900302685.1 Spondyliosoma cantharus | reverse complement strand
GGGCCAAGAGCAGAGCCCCAGGGACCTCATAATTCACATCAGTAAATATCAAAAACGTATTATTATAAGAAACGCATTGTGTTGTTGTTGAAGGCTGGGCAGTTTCCTTAGAAAAGAAGACTCTTGGGGACCTGTTGGAGTTGCTGGAGGCTGATAAAGCAGAGCCTTACAGAAGGGAACACAGACTGGTTTGCAACAGGTTTGGCTGGAAGCTGAGAGCTTGGTGCACATGGCTGAAGCTTAGCAAGCCATTGGAGTTTAGCATGGCTAACAAAGTATATGTAAGGTGTGTCAACAACAGTTCAGCTGCACCTGGAGCTTCTAAAAACCAAGGCTTACAATTAATTTCTCTTTGAAAAATAGAAATAGCTGTGATCACATGGCTGGCAAAACTAAATGTCTTAGCTAACCAAAATAGTAACACAACAGTTATTTATGAATCAGCAATAACAAAGTAATATCAGCTTGCTAACTAGTTAGCTAATCCGATATCAGCCAACTAGCAACTAGCAGCTATTGCTTCATGCTTTTTATAAAGAAAAGTACCATAATACGTTGTAATGACAGAAACCTGTCTCAAGATAAGTGCTCAGTGGATCAGTTTGTGGGTCAGCAGGAAAAAATAAAACGCAGTGATTATGAACTGCAGGTATCAAACTCCAGACTTCAAACATGCCTTCAATAGCCTATGAGTCACCACACAGGCTCATTCACACAGACACATTTTTGATAAAGGTCGTGGCCATGTAACATGCTCTACTTTTTTTGTCTTTCAGGTTTACGAGCAGGACGACCTTTCAGAGCAGATGGCCAGTCTAGAAGGGCTGATGAAGCAGCTCAATGCCATTACTGGCTCCGCCTTCTAATCTGTGACCCCAGTCCAGCCCTTAGCCATGGTCTAGTCTGGAACCCTTCTTCAAGCCTTGATGTCACCCGCCGTCCATTCAGTAAAGGCGGCAACGGATCAATCTTGGTTTGAAGACACCTCTGCGAAATCAGACCTCCATCTGTGCTGGGTTGAGTTTGTTTGATTTCTACTAATCCTTACCAGTGTCTACTGTGGTGGGACCAGGATTGGAAAGAAGGGAATTTTTAAAAAAAAAAAGGATAAACATAATAGCAGCACAGCATCAACTCCAAGAACAGGACAAGAGTGGAGAGGTTTCTTTAGGAATTCAAACCGAAACCTCTATCAACCTGAAACACAAAACTAGAAAGACCCATTGCCTAGCGCCTTGACTCAATGACACAGGATGATGGGATTATTTAAAAAAAAGAAGACAGTTGTCAGTTATATGATCCTCCTGTTTTCCTTCTTTGTGGTATTTATTAGCGTCCTCTTCCGCTGAGTAATCCACAACTCAGTTACTGTGACTGTACCTCACTTACTTTTCATCAACGCTGGTGGAAGTATTCCTTTTGTCTTTGTTTTTTTGTTTGGGTATTCCAACATTGTGCAGTCACAGGATGTGTATATGGCTTGAAAATGCAACCAGAACCTACAGTAAGAAATAGAAAACAAATCCTCAGCCACCAAAGTTTCACCAAAACTTTATTTTTCTCACCAGAAACCAAGGCTGCATTGAGATGGTGTAAGGTGATCTTCGGCATTTCATCTATTCTATTTCTATTATTCCACAGTGTCATTCTTTTTTTCCTGTCTTGAACAAACTGGTATGATTTCATTGACCTAATTATCACCCACAACCCTTCCACCTATGGATCGTGAGGTTTACAAAAAATAAAGGGAATAAAGAAACAAGTGTGAGAATCTCTAGACCAGTCTAAATCATCTGGATCTGGATCCAGCTCTTACAGGACTTAGAAACCTCTATAGACTCAGTCTGTTGCTGCTCTTGACCAAGCCTTTACTCTCCTCTATCCTCAAAAACTCTTAATATTTACCTACAAGGACTTGTGTTGTTGCCAAATTCTCATTCTGGGAAACGTCTCGTAACCTTCTTTGTTTTTGCTCCTTGTTCATATCTGTCACATTGTGCTGTGTCACATTCTGTGCCCCCTGCTGGTTGGAGTGCTGAAGACCGTCTGCAAAATGGAGAAACATTAAGAAACTGTGTTGTTTGCTTTTGGGACACCTGTAGGTGTGTTTATGTATTATTATTATTATTATTATTATTCAAATTAGAAATTGTAGTGGGGCAGCCATTGTTGATGACAAGGAGAATGATCTTGGGTTTCTTCAGTATGTGTTTGACTATTTGAATTTGCTTTTGATGAATTAATTTATTTTTCATGAGATAAACACACATTTACCTCTGTCAACTTTGATCGCCCCAATGGGACCACCAGCTTCACTTTGAGTTTACTTCAGGGCGTTCTGTTTTTTATACAAGAATAAAAAAAAAAAAACACAAACGCAAATAATGCATATTCCACAAAGTATATTTTTACAT
This sequence comes from Spondyliosoma cantharus, assembly GCA_900302685.1. Taxonomy (NCBI): domain Eukaryota; kingdom Metazoa; phylum Chordata; class Actinopteri; order Spariformes; family Sparidae; genus Spondyliosoma; species Spondyliosoma cantharus. The sequence continues at coordinate 8,104 of OMLP01024013.1, read as the reverse complement.
TTACCGTCCTGTCAGAATGGTGTTTTTTTTTTTGGTTTTTTTTTATCAGCTTTATTTTTTACACATATCCACAGAGAGCTGCTTTAAAGGTCATGAGCCACCATGGAAATTGATAACCTACAGCCTTTGAACATATAAAAAAAAGTTACATTTTATTCAAATTGTAATTATTAACTGTATGGTGAGATTCATTTGTCATTTTTTTAGTTTAACTTACTTTAAAAGTGGAATGAGGAAACCATTTCAAGTTGTTTTTCAGTTCTTCAAAACAACTAGATCTATATTGACAGCTGGAAAGAAAAAATCCGATTTGAAGAATTAGTGTGAGAATTAATGGTCTGTTTTCATAAAATTGTGTTTTCAGAAAATTTAAGTGCTTATTGGGTGAAGATTGTTTGATACTACTGCAGAAACTAGTTTTTCTTTTTTTTATATAAATTAATAGAGACATAATCGGAATAGGCTGAATTACCTCTCATTTTAAGAAAAAAAAATCTGATTTGTGGGCCTAAAATGGAACTATACAACTTGTGAAGATAGCTATATTTTTTAGTGTGCACAAAAGCAGGAAAAGATTCAATAATTAGCTGAGGAGAAAAAAACAGGCCACCAGTATGCTCCATATTTGACTGTGTCACCCCAGTCACCATATTGTAATTTCCAGACCTTTATCTTTCGGTGATGAAAGGGAAATGCCTGAGGGAGAGAGAGAGAGGGAGAGAGAAAGAGGAGGGAGCACAGACAGAGAAGGTGAATTGATATTCAGAGGTGGTTTTTATGTGCGAGCTAGGGCACGGAGGAATGAGGCCGGGAATTCATTAGAACGCCGTTTCAAATATTATGATTCAAGCTCACGCTTGCTGGGTTGTACAGCTGTGGAGAAATGTCCCGGGGACAGAGGGGATGGAAAGGTAACGTCTCTGCAGAGTGAGCGTGGGGATGAAAGGTGAACGAACGTAAGCAGGTGGCCAGTGTGAGGATCAAACTCATCAACGTGTTCTGGGAGATACATCCAGTCCATGGCAATAGGTGAGGAGAGCTGCAGGTAGATGAAATAATCCAACACTGCCTGGCGAGATTGAAATTTGATTTTAAAGAGAGAAAATCTGATTTAAACAGTAAATGCTAAATTAAATGGCCTGAAAAAAATTTTTCAGTGTAAAGGCAGAGGAAATGATCATAGTTTAATGATCTTGTGGTTTTGCACCTTTTAGCCCAATACATCTAAATTGCATTTAACATTTCAAATGATGCTTATTTGCCAAAATCATCCATCATTTATTTGATCGATTCCTTCCTTCATAGAAGACATATGTTGCAAAGACTTCGAAACGTGGTTCCAGACCTTCAAATTGCCTTTAAAGAATGGGGACAACATCAGAAAAATTGCATCATAACACTCATCAATGTTCAGCTGCATTTTTATCTCAAATCAACATTTATATGATAACTATTGTCTGCTTGGAGAAATGCACCACAAGAACTCCTAAATTTAACATAGCACATTTCAAGATATATGCACTTGGCAACCACTGTGGAGATATATACATCAGTCCCCAAGGATTGGTTTTGCCAAACAGCCCAGAAAATGGCCAAGATGAAAGGAGAATTCAGTCTCATTATCAAGCTACCTGATACTCCCAGAAGATATATGATCCAACATTGTCAGCACATCATTGTCAACTTTCCCAGTTGGTGATTTTCAAGACTTTATGACATCTTAGAATTAAGAGTTGCCTGCTAAAGATGGCCATGGCCACATTTAAAAAATGATGGAGGATTAGGAAAATGATCAAAAATCCCAAACGTGTTATATGTAGTGAGCTAAACATGAAATGGCAGTTTGGTCCAGTTTACTTGAGATATTTGATGACCGTCACCATCAGTAATCAGTGAGGCTGTGTACCTTTGATCTCCTCTGAATGGAGTTTTACATCTTCTTTTTCATTTTGTTCATTTCGTTTTCTTTTTCCGCTTTTCCACAAGGGTCGCGGTGATGTTGCCCCTTATTCAGGGGGGTTTCTGGAGCCTATCCCAGTATCTCGATGGGCAAAGACCAGGGTACACCCTAAATGAGTCGCCAGCTCATTGCAGGACCCTTACTGATGGCAGAGGCTGCCGCGCATGGTGCCAACTGCACATCAGGAGCAATTTTGGGGTTCAGTATCTTGCTCAAGGACACTTCGGCATGTAGCTCAATTCTGCCCAGGGGAGCCCTGAATTCGAACCAGCGACCTTCCGATCACTAGTCGAACGGCTCTACCCACTGAGCTACAGCCGCCCCAGTTTCACATCTTCTGTCCATCTTAATTCAGTTTCATTCATCAACACATCTTTTTATTTTACACAATTTCTTTCCATTCATGAGTTGTCAGAAAATCTCTTATTACCATAATGTGTAGTTCTTTTTATTTATCGCCATTCATTTGCCCTAATGTTTTTGTTGTTGTTGAGTTGAATTAGACATCCTACATGCCTTTACTTTTCACCTAAGCTTTCTTTTTCTTCCTCTGTATGTAGACGCTTCATTTCAAGTCTTTGTGAAATTTTTAAATGTGCTCTCTGTTATGTTAATTTGTTCCTCCTTCACAGGGAACAGATGAGACACTTTGCTCTTCTGAGGATTTTTCCCAAAAGCACTGTGTCCCTTTTTAAACAGAGAGGCCTGAAACTTTACTTCAGTGGCACAGATGCAACATTTCAGCTGATGTCCTGAAATACAGACACCAGATGGGCTGAATCTTGTGATGACAAAGGTCGTTCTGTAGCGGAAATATCACAGATCAGATTAACTAGACTGCCGGTGTGTCAATCAAAGTGTCTTTGAGCAAGATGCAAAATTCCTAACCATCTCTCGCAGTGACACACATTGTAAAAAAATAGCATCCATCCTCATCAAGTATGCATTAAGATACAACCTAAAACAGGCATTTTTCTTTCATATAATAATGGGATTCTGTCAGTTGAGTGAAATTGTCTCACTTGTTATTTTCAGTTGTTATATACTCAGTTATGTTTCACAGATGTGTGTAAATAAGGCAGATCATCATGTTCAATCAGGAGAGACAAATGAATGACGTAAAGAAAATGTTCATTACACTAGATGATGCAATAATTGAATCTTATTAGAAAGTCTTTGGCACTTAGACTCTTCATAGATAGAGGGGCATCTGCCCTGAGCAGCAGCAAGAAAAATCCCCCCAAGTTGTCCAGGCACTGGTGGTGGTGGTGGCAGATGACCCTGCAGCTGGAAGGCTGATGAGCTGATGAGGCTGGAGAAGCTGGAGAAGCTGTTGAATCTGCAAAGACCGGATGGTGATGCGGAGGTGGACAGGGCGCACAAAACAGCAGCATGAGTGAGCTAAAGGGAGAGACAGCATCATATTTAAAAATACAGCAGCAAGATGGTAGGCTATTATTGGATAGATGTGATCAGCTGATGTAAACATACTGAAATCAATGAGACAGCAAATTAGGATGTTGTGAGCATGTGTCAGACGAGTGAATGACATGATGGTATGAGTAATAAAGCAAAGGCCAAAGCAAGCAAAAGAAGAGTCTTCCTGTCTGAACCTTCGCTAGAGCTTCTTTTAACCACTGAAACAAGTCTATTTGGATGGAGGGGAAGTACATCTGGATATATTTGTTTTCAATAATCAAATCTTAAGACTTTTTGCAGTGGCTCTTTGAATTCATGTTTCACTATAGACAGGTCGTACCTGTGCCACTGATCAGATTTGACACACTTTGACATATCTTTCAATTAGGATATTTCTTTGCCAGACAGTTGAACACAGGTAAAGACAAGCCCATAGATGGACAGTTCTGTACCTGCTTTTCATCACTACATGTCATGTAGTCATTTACCAGATTGTGCATATTGTTGATTAAATATAACACGTGATACTGCAAATCAGTTTAAGTTATTCCTTTCGAGCAGCCACTCATTTCTAGCATGAAACCAACTTTTAGAGACCTAGTTAAAGGAACAGTCCACCCAAATATGAAATGTCAGTCACTATTCACTAGCCCCAATGCAGATTGAAAGTCTGAGCAAAACAGTGTTGCAGCATTCTTCTAAACAACTGAAGGGCCTGGGGACTTGTTTTAAAACATGATAATAATAATAATAATAATAATAATAATAATAATATAAAATAAAATCGCTCCTAACAGCTTGTTTGGCCTAACCCAAGTCTCTGGAAGCCTCAATGTCCCAAATGAAGAGACTTGGATTACAGCGGATGAGCTGTAAAGAGACATTTTATGGTTGTTGTTTTTTTTGTTTTGTTTTTCCCCCATGTACCTCAATAGTTAAGGATAATGCTGTTCTGCTCTGAAGTTTCAGAAAATGTTCTGTGGATTACGAAACCTTCCAAATGTGCAGCTGAATTAAAGATTTTGGGTGAACTTTGCCTTTAGGAGGTGAGTTTATCAGTTATAATTCATTGTTTCTGCAGCTAATCTTTTCTCTATTTTATGGATGAAATGATTGTAAGAAAGCAATCTTTTGTTACAGCTTTTTGTAAATGTGTCACTGTCAAAAAACAGTCACAACAGTACATGTTGGCTTATGGATGAGCTCAGTTAAACTCTTAATTTTGACAGAAATGACTGATATACATGGCTGCTTGAAACAGGGAAGTGAATTCATCTGAAAACCGAAGGGATAATTTGGAAAATGTAATGTACAACTATGTGATTTGAAGTGAATGGACTGAAACATCCAAAAAAGACTAGAATGTTTTTTTTCATCTGATCCCCAAACAGAACAGAGACAGAATGACCATCATGTGAAAATCTGGTTTGTTTTTGTTAGCTAAATTCTAAAAGTTAGTTCAGGAAACTAAAAGGAAACCAGAGGGAACTAAAAGGGAACTTTGTTCCATTTTGATGTTGTATTTTTTTCTGGATAATCTGAATCTGAACACTGAATATTGATCAAAACCTTTCATCTCGGTCTCAATACAAAGGCTTCCCTTCAAAGGTCTGACCCCGGTCTCCAACAGCCACAGTTAGAAGGGTTTCTTGTTATTATTTCTTGTTGGTTATACATGTGTATTTTATAGTGTACAGTTCCACTAGAGTAGTAGTAACTTTTTATAATCAAATTTAATATATTATTATTATTATTATTATTATTGTTATTACGACTTTATTCCGAGTGCTCTTTAAATCTATTATTTATAACCATGTGGTATTTTTGCAAATGTAAATTTAGTTTAGAAAAATACAAAATGAAAAATAGGACTGAAGTGCCATTGTTTTTTTTTTTTCTCCATTTATTGTCTTAATAATTAATAATTTCAGTATTATTTTAAGCAATGTTGTAGACAATTTATTTGCATTTCTTTATGAATAATTAAATGGTTTGTCACCAAATAAGGTCACTCTGAGGACACACAGTCACCACCAGGTTTTTCTTTTTGTTTGTTTTGTTCAGTAGATTGATCTCATCTATGCAGTTATACTTTATATCTATAACCTGTGAATAATGACAGGATCTGTGTTGTTTCAAGGTTTTATACCTGACCTATCAATCTGGAGCAAGGAAATTCTAATATGGACAAAGAGGGCAGTTCCAGGGTGGACCTTAAATGATTATTTTTATAAAATCATGTTCAAGATATTCCAGCACAGCCAACTTTTAGTCAAAATGATTGCATTTGTCAAAGGTAATGCAGTTGAGAGCTGTTTTTAAAGCAAGAGTTCACAATGTCCTTTGCACAAAGTCCATGTTTCACTATTTGTATTCTGTGTTTGCCTGACAGATGACACAGTTTGTCAGGTAAATGGTTAAGTTAATAAAGACAGACAATTTCATATGTGATCAATTCAAATATAGGCAGTGGAGCCAGAACAGTGCTACATTTGTAGGCCAGTCAAAATCTATATTCCAATTTAAAAATCTGAAAACAAATAAAACAAATATTGAGCAATATATTTTTCAAAGGGCAATTCCAACAATTTAACACATCTCAGTGTCATTACATATGTGAAGAAAAAATAGTACAAAGCCTTTTGTGGCTCCAGAGGAAACTGCCTGTAATCTGTTGAATTTGCCAATAGTGATGTCAATCAGTGGCTACATTGCATTGTGGGTAATGTTGGATTTTGAGATGCAGTCCACTTGTTACTCCTATAATACTGTCTTCTTAAATTACAAATTTCCTGTAGAGCCACAAAGGAGTCAACACCACGTAGTACTTACCCTTTAAGAATCCCTTATTATCCTCTTATCCTCTATTTCCAATTTATATATATATTGTTCTACATTGGGGTATTTTACAATACCTGAACATACTTCAAACAACATACAAAATGACTCCAAACATATAATTTCTGTTTTGGCATTTATTCCCACATATCTGCAGACCAATGTTATTCAACTGTGATAATTTAATATATTGAGCAGTGAAGCTCTAATTGGCACCTTTGTGATTCACAGATATGATGCATTAATGTCTTTTTTTTAATAAGAGGCAGATGATGAATTCTAATCCATCTCTTCCTTGAATGCAACACCATGCAAAGTTTAGCTTCTTTCACTTGCATGACCACAATACTGTAAGTCTTTGGAAGTTCAGAAATTGATTTTAAACCTGATGCTACTTCTTCAGAAAAAGCTCTGCAGGAAAGTAAAGGTGATCTGTAGCTAATGGAATAAACCATTCAGAAGCACACCAGGAAAGTCCTTTATAAACACATTGTCCTCTATCTGTAAAGACTTGTCCTGTGGTGACTGTGTGAAACTCAGAAACACCAGCAAGACCTGATAAGGTGAAACCTACGGAGGCTCTGTTCCTGCATTTCAAAGGGAAGCTCGACTTCATTAACTTCTTTCTTTGGGCGCTTCACTCCTGTGTGGGAACCACTGAGGATCAAAAAGGGACAAATTACACGGCCAAAAAAGAGGAAGTGAAGTTGGTCAGGGCTGTGCTGACTTTGAAAGTGGCCTGATGTTGGTGTGAAATCGACTCTGTCAGCTGCAGCACAGGCAGTTTTAGGCCACTGTCTTACAAAAAGAAAATCATGGGGTAGAAAAAACAGAAAAATGATTTGGACCTCGTTTCATCGGGGTGAAAAGGGCCAAATTAAAACTCCCCTTATCTCCTCACACAGACAGTTACTTCATTTCCAGAACATCATTGTTCGACAGAGGAGCTGACAGATGGACAGCTCTGAGTAAATACAGTCTCCATCCTTTAAAAAGAGGTCCACACCTAGTGTCATTATAACCAAATTAGCTTAGTGACTGCAATATTTAAGAGTGTACATTTTGTTCATTTGAGTGAAGGAGAGAAAAGATGATGAAGATGATGTTGTATCTCAAGTGAAGAAGAGTGAAGTTTCTATCCACAACGTTGTATACAATTGCTGGTTTTGTAATGCACTGTAGAACAGTCCCATGGTCCTTTTTTATAGAAATGTTATTTCAATGGTGCATTCTTTTTGTTTGATAAATAAAGTTTTGATACAAAAGCAAACTGCTGTTTGATTTGTTCTATGCATTGCATCATCAGTTAATGTGCTGGATGTCAGTGCGGTCAAAAAGCGGTCACCAGCTCATTTGTCTTTGTTGTGTTGAGCTGCAGGTGGTTCAGCTCACACCATGAGACAAAGTTGTCCACCACAGCCCTGTACTCAGCCTCCTCACCCTTGCTGATACATCCAACAACGGCAGAGTCATCAGAAAACTTCTGAAGATGGCAAGACTCTGTCTGGTAGTTGAAGTCCCTGGGGTAAAGGGTGAAGAGGAAAGGAGAGAGGACAGTCCCTTGCGGGGCCCCGGTGTTGCTGACTACTGTATCTGACACACAGTGCTGCAAGCGCACATACTGTGGTCGGCCAGTGAGGTAATCCACTATCCAGGATACAGGGGGGGGATCCACCAGCATCGCCGTCAGCTTGTCACCCAGTAGAGCAGGCCTGATGGTATTGAAAGCACTGGAGAAGTCAAAGAACATGACCCTCACAGTGCTCCTCGGCTTGTCCAGGTGGGCGTAGATGCGGTTCAGCAGGTAAATGAGGGCATCCTCGACTCCAATCCGGGGCTGGTAGGCGAACTGGAGGGGTTCCAGGTGCGGCCTGACCATAGGCCTGA
>OMLP01024012.1:5302-15668 GCA_900302685.1 Spondyliosoma cantharus | reverse complement strand
CTGGGCCCACGTGGCCGCGCAGTTTGGACCAGATGCGGGCGTAGGCGAAGGAGATAATGGACAGAGGCAGGAAGTACTGCAGGATCAACATGGAGATGCTGTAGACGGTGCCGTCTGTGTTTTTACCGGGCCACTTCTCCATACACACCTGCGACACACAACAGGGCGGAAAAAAGTCGGTTCATTTAGTTAGTTTGGTACAGTTCACATTAAATCAAAGGTATTTAGGCTACAAGGGCCTTTATTTCCCTGAGGTTTCTGTTCGATCATATTTTAGTAGATGAGTTGCTGAATGTAAATTAACACGATACAAAAGCCCATTTTTTTGTAGGAAATCTAAAAATGGAGGACTGACTGTGTGCAGCATATAATACAGTGAACAAAATAACTTGCGTAGCTAAATTCCAACGTGATCACAAACACATTAGGCTCGGTTCACATGCGTATTGTCTTTTGCCGGGCCGTCTTTTGCGATAGTGGGCTAACATGGCTGGTATGAAGGAAGGCACTTAGAGAATGATTTATTAAACTCGGATTGACGAGAGGGTTCAGAGTGGAGAGTCTGAAGAGAGAAGGAGCGAGCGATGAAAGGAGTGAGTGGAGGACAGGTGGATAGAGGGAGAGATGAAAGAGATGAGGAGGGATGTGAGAGGCAGCGAGGAGCGAGCCGGGGATCAAAGAGGTGGATGAGGAGGGAGGCGAGGGCACTGAACTGTACCAGTGTTACAGGTGTGTGTGTGTGTGTGTGTGTGTGTACAGCACCTGTATGGTGTGTCCAGGCTCCAGAGTGAAGGAGTCGTATTCTCTGAAGATGGCCAGAGGGCTGGCGAGCACGGCGCTCATCACCCATGTCAAGGCTATCACCCCAAAACACACATCCTTCCGCATCCTGGTCTCCAGGTGGTACACGATACACCTGAAACACATCAGACACGCACACACGTGTCTGTGAGACGGCGCTACACAGCAGAGGCACCTTGAACGTCAGGGAATGACTGCTGCAGATCAATTATGAAGCGTTTTTAGATGACACGATCACAGCGGTTGAAGAGATAAAAAACCCCTGTGAAAGCAGTGATACAGCAGCTGTAAAACACACTTTACATTCTTACGTTCCTGTAAGTGCTTCATGTGAATAATTCATGTTTTCTTTTCTTTTGTACAGGAAAAAAAAATCTCAAGAGACGTCGTGGTTCAATATAACTAAATGAATATGCAGAGAAATGTGATCAAGTATCCACAGAAAGAGAAAGAGAAAAGGTGGAGTTCAGCTGATAGGTAGCTTATAAAAATAATAATATATAATAAAAAAACATAATGGAAAACGTTTGTGGTAGTCCAGAGGAAGGGAGGTCAGCGTCAGCATGTCTTACTGTTTAATCACTCCACAAAAGACACAAGAATTGGCTAGCCAGCGTTCCATTTCCTAACTGTGTGCTCAGTAGATTAACGGTGTTGAAGTTTATGAGCTGTAGTTTGCCCAGTAAACACTACGACCTCTTCGGATGTCTCTAGGCAGGGCGGCTGGCAGGCTGACCTGAAGAGACCTGGGTTTTTTTCGACAGGGAAACTATATTGTACGCTTAATAAAGCCTCTGCGCTTGGCTCAAATTGTAAACTTAGAGTCAAACCTTGACCTGATCAACTCAACCGCAAAGCCAACCAATCAGAGGTTGAGTGGGGCGGGTCTTGCAAGAAAAAGAAGTGGGAGTCATAATAATATCATAATAGTGCTAGATGAAAAGTCTATAGCACAAAGTAATTCACTCAAGAATAAAAATATACATTTTCATGGTGCTGGAGGATCAGCAAAGTCAGTTGGGTCTATCATCTGAGGACCATGAAGTCAGTGGACTACAGAGCCATCCTGAGAGCCTGCAGCTCGCACGTCTCCTGATAAAAACAAAATCAAATCCAAGTTTTCTGATTTTGAAAAACATTTATTTCACTTTTTTTCCAAAACCAATAATTGCCTCTTCTGTCTCCCAGAAGTGAACGTCTTGTCTGCAGCTGAACAACTGTGTTGACAAAAAGAAGCAGTGTTCTCATTACACCGGCTCTCGTGTTTCTCCAGCGTGTATTAAAGTTAAGATTCAGCTGCAGAGCTGTGAATGACCTGGCAGAACAATGCTGCTTTTTCTAAACAACAAACAAGCCACGAGCGTCCCTGTGCTCTGCTGGCAGCCGTCTTTTGGTTATTATGCCTTTTGGATTAAAAGCTGGTGAAGCTGCTGATGGCTTCTACAGTCCCTGCTGATGTTTAAACCTGTGACGGGACCCCAAACACGTGACCTCTGCTGAGGTGGGACCATAACTTTCTTCGAGACAAGTTCAGGTTTCATCATTTGCGGTTTGTTTGTGTTTGAGCGCAAATATTTTGTTAGCAGACTAATTTACACCTTTTGGAGGGGTTGCAGAGATGTGTCCTGAAATAGCACGCTAACCAGTTACTGTGTTAGCGGTGTAAACACTACCAGAGCTTCCAGTCTGAACAGCTAGCTGCACAGCTAAGTTAGCTTACAGTAGCTACAGTGCGGTCACGCTGCTGATATGCTGTCCCCGTAGCATTACCTTTACAGGTGGCCGATTCTTTTGTATTGCAGCTGACTAAAACGATGAAATGTTTTGGCTCATTTAAAAACCTGCTGACGCTAATGCTAACGAAGCTCTGAGGCTGTACTGCGTTCACTCAAAGCCGTCTGCTGACGGACGTAAAGCGGCACATAAACACAGAGCTCAGACGCTCAGAACATGAAATGTTCCATCTGCCAGAAAACATCAAATTCAAACAAGCTTTGTACCAGATCTCCATCTGTGGTCCCCGGACAGGTGGAGCCAACACTGACAACAGATTTGATTATATCATCTCAAAGGACCAAATGTGTTTTAAAAAAAAAGTTTACTTTAACTTTATTTAATCTCCACCTCTCAGTTTGGTTTCTCTGCTCAAAAGTTCTCAACTCCACACAAGTCGTTCGGGTCGGCAGGGTCAGACAGGTTGAAATCATGTAAATGAGCCGGCGTACCTCGCAGCACCACCACTCCGCACACCTACACTCGCAGAAGAACCAAAGCCGACTTGTGCTGTGAGCGGTGCAGAGTGGGCCCCATTTGCATGTGAATCAACGGTGTAATCCTCTTTTCCTGACAGAAGCTGTATTAAGGTGAAAAAAAAAAAATTGCCTGTTAGATTTTAAACGCGTGTGTTTTGGAGGACGGCAGCAGCAGGTGCAGTGCCAGAGACAAACTTTTGACCCTGTTCAACCTCCAGCCGGCAGTTTTGCCGAAGCTAAATGCAATAAAAATGCCATCTACCCTCAATATGATTACACAGTCCTCCTGAATAATTTACTCCAGGAGATGAAGGGAACATTAAAATCATGACTAATGAAAATCTGGTTTAATTTGATCCATCTAGATATTTCATAATAGAAAAAAACGGGAAAAACAATTACTTCCTCCACAGCCTGAATTAATGTATTCTCTCCCTACGCCACACTGATCCATCCTGGCGAACATATAATCAGCTGTGCGTTTGGTCACGGTTGTGTTATTTTTGGCATTGCTATACAGCTGTGAGGGATTCTCAGTCTGAAAACAGACAGTACACGTGACTTTGTTCCTATCATATCGAGCTGGGATGTCACAATTTCCATCGATCAGATAGATAGATAACTTTAATAATTCCAGAGGGGACATTAGGTTATCATAGCAGCGGCTACATTCAATGATCGATATGAGCTTTCAGTTTCGATTGTCGAGTTCAAAGCCGGCATCAGTTCCACCCTCTGACTGACTTCCTCGCATTCAGGAGAAAGAAAAATCCTTTGAGAACACTTCAAAGACGACCCGGCCAGCTTTGACGATGACGAAGAGCACCGAGGTTTACTCACGAGGGATCAGCTGAACTGATGACACTACCAAAGATGCTTTATTGATTTGTTTGTGAAGAGGGTTCACTCTGGACAGATTTGAGAAACGTCATGCTGTTTCTTGCTGACTCACTGAAGGCAGTGGTAGTTCTGGTTGAAAAGTTTTGCCAGGACAAAGTGGAAGCCGTTTGATAATGTTAAACGACAGGTGCTGGGGCATGAAACCAGTGATCGGTTGATCTTTACCGATCCAGATGTGACAGGCTGACAATTACATAGCTTCCACTGCTGAAAGAAGATTAAATTGGAAAATCATATCATGATCGTAGACTTCACAACATGATTATATGTTTGTCTTGCTCAACTTTGACCGTCAGCTGGTGACCAACACTGCAAACTATGGAAAAGTTTCTTCAAACCATGAATACGTGTCGCGTCATCACCAGCGTCCCCTCCACCTGCTGGTGTTGTTACAGCAAAGCTAGATGCTTGTACATGCGTGGGCACATTTTCCAGCCACGTTTGTAGCGTCAGTAGCAGGTGGTTCAATGTTGATGATGTTTTCCTAAACCTAACCAATTGTTTTTTGTGCCGTAACCTAACCAGACAATAAGCACAGTGTTGTCAAATTGGAAACTGAACCTGAAGAAGTTGCAACATCAAGAAATGTGGTTTCAACCCATCCGATGTATTCAGGACCGACCAACACTGCCGATATTCATTTCTAGTGATTCGGCTGCACCGAGAAAGTTAGAGAAATCGTATTAATGGATTAGTGGATTTTGTTCCAGCTTTGTGCTCTGTGTTGGATATTTCGGACTGAAATCAACTAAGGTTATGCTGTGGTTCAGGTTCTTCCAGGCTCAGGAGTGCAGCCCGACGTCTTTCCAAGGAATCTATTTAGAAAATCTAGTGCTGAGATGAAATTTAAACATGAACTCCTGATTCTCTAAAACTTGATGTGATAAAAAATATATTCCAAATCAAACATATCTCCTCGACTTTGGTTATAAAAAAGCAGAAAAGAAGAGGGAAGAAGAGGAGGAGGAGCAACCCCCCCCCCATCTTTAAACCCCACCCACCTGTGGCGGTCCAGGGCGATGACGTTGAGCGTGACCGTGGAGACGTGCACGGCGAGCCCCTGGGCGTAGGGCAGCATGAAGCAGAGGGTGCTGCCGAACTTCCACTCGCCCTGCAGCGTGTAGACGAGGGTGAAGGGGAGGCACAGCGTGTTGACCAGCAGGTCGGCTGCAGGAGGAGACAGGAAGACACGTTTACATCGCCGTGTGTGACGACGTCCTACAGTTTGACTCTTTGACCCTACAGAATAACATACACAAATCCGAATAGTGTTGAAGTGTGCGATGGAGTCAAAGTGCCGACGCTGCAGGAGGAGGAAGAATCTTTTCATCACATCGACTTTCCCATCTCAGCCGTGGAGGAAAAGAACAAACCCCTCCGGCTCCCTCGACAAAACTGTTTTCATCAATCAAACCTGCTGACCGGACGCTTCACTCATCGCTTCATATTTCTGGGCAAACATCTTGGAAGATTCTTCCGCAGGGAAGATTTGAAGCCTTCATTTGATATCGGTTTTGATACTGCTGAGTTCATCGGCTGCGTCAGATCAGATCATCAGATCGATCACTCTCACGTCTGTGCTGTAGCCAGGACACGGTTAGCCTAGCTTAGCAGAAAGACTGAAAGACTTAAAAACAGGGGGGAGGGGACAAAATTCACCAATCAAAACCACTAAAGTTTACTAATTAGTGAAAAAGTCCAAACTGTTTTGGTGCACAGCACTATGTCATGGGTGTAGACAGCCAAGATCCCCCTGTGTTTCCAGTCTTTATGCTAAGCTAACCAGCTGCTGGCTTCAGATACATATTAAGTAGTCCCACAGAGCCACACCTTCTTCTACCTCTGGTTGCACCCGTCCTCACAAAACCTGAGTCTATTCATTCATTAAGTTCATAACGGAGACGTGAGAGCAGCCGGAGATGGTGCCAGACTGACTTCTTCCTCCTGGGAGAGTTCACGCCCGGAGGCAGATGAAGTTTATAGCGCAACATGTCTTCATGATAATACTTTAGAGAAAAAACTTTGTTGCGAGATTAAAGTGAAGCATCGTGTCTGAATGAAGCTAAAACATGGAGGAACGAGGATTTACATTCTTGTACAACAGCCAAAATCCGACATCTCTCCCGGGATCTTAATTCATTTCCGTTTCTCCGGCGTTGCAGATAATTGCAGAGGCATCGGGCCGCGTACGTCTCAGCTGTTTCACGCAGACGCGCAGAGAAGTGACTTTCACGCTGGCAACGAGCGAGAGGTGACAAACTGGAGGAGGAGGAGGAGGAGGTGAGGAAGAAGGAACAACGGCAGCGTCACAAAGCTGCGATGGGAACATATGCGCTAACGAGACGATGTGAAACGGAATCATAGAAACTGTCAGAGGAGCATCTGCAACACCCACACATCCAACGGCCTCTTGTCTTATATAAGCGGTTTGTATTGTAATCGCCCGAGCTCTCTCTTTTCCCTGTTCTTCCTCTTGTTGCTTCATGTCCGACTAAATGAAATGCGTTCGTGCGCGAGCGACAGCAGATGAAGCCGCCGAGTCGTCTGAGGACGGCGTCAAAACAACTGGTGGGCGCCGACGTCGAGACGCCATCTGCTCCGAGAGGTCACGTGGTGCCATTCAATCACATCCACCTCCGAACGTGACGGCGCCAACATCTGCTGCTGCCGCTGAGCATCGGTCAACATCTGGAGCCGAACGTCTGTCATGCTCTCGTAATCTGTCAATCTCCGACGCGGATTCAAACAATCGCTGCAGTATTTGATTGAACTTGTAATTGTTTTTAATCCCATCGCTTTCACAAAAAAAGGTCAGATTAGAAGAATGATCACAAAGCCACGTCGCTCCATAGGATTTAATCCGATTCAGAACGACTGCTCTGAGAAAATAAAAATCTAGTGTTCATCCCGGGACATTTTCACCAAGGACTTGACCCACCAACAACCTCCTCTGGAAACCTTGACTCCAACTGATCCGAAACATTTTGAACATTTTGTTTCACATTCGCTTGACAGTCAGATGGAAATCTCAGCTTCTGGTTCGAGGGCTGCAGCTAAGATACCAAGATATCTGCACATAAAGGCTGATTCCTGCTCTGATCGATCTGAGAGCAGACCTCCAGTCGAGACGAGACTTTCTGGTTCAGGACCGACCCCATCTCCTCCTCGACCCTCTGAATCACGTCAGATGTTTTGGGACGTCGTGCCAAATCATGTTAGACGAGAAGCTGCGCCTGTTGCCAAAATGCGTCCTTCAGCCTCCTGTGATGCTTCAGGGCCGAGACGACGGAAGACGGAGACACGAGGGAGACAAAAGGAGCGAAGACGGCGATCCGGAGTGACGTGAAGACGAGGAGACTGAATGTGATGAAGATCATTTCTGCAGTTATTCAACAAAGCGGTGCAGCCTTGTCTCCTCAAAACGAGTCTCATTTACAACTCAAGCACTTTGTGTCTGTGCTTCTGAGGGCGGCGTGATCGTTATCATTCATTCAGGGCTTCATGAACAACAATATCATTCGCGTCGTCCAATAATGACACAACAGAAATTGTTCCCATTACGACGGAAAGACAAACCGACAGAACTAATGAAGGCCAGCGAGCAGGCGAGGCAGCCGAGCGCTCACTCGTCAGCTCATCTGTTTGTTTATCACTGGGCTGTCCGCCTGCCCGCCTGCCCGCTCTCCTCTTTGTGTTTCGGGGGAATTGAACCGACAACTTTCTGCCGTTCTGCACCTGTCACATCACATCAGTCACACCGCTGCTCTCTCTTTACCTCCGCTCTGTTCTTTCTCTCCCGCATCGGATATTTACTCCCCGCATCGCTCGGCCGCTCCGCCCGGCCTGTTAATTCAGACGCAGGTTAATTGGCAGGAGGTCAGCGTCGGCGTCCGTCAGACTAGCATCGTGTGAAACGAAGGAACCGTTGTCAGACATCATCCGTCGACTGAATTGTGGTTTCTGCCTCTGCACGGGTGTGAAAGTGTCGTGAAAGCAAGTTTGTACATCATCTCTAAAGCTCTGTCTTCTTTCCTCTGTCATGTCATGTGTGTAATACCTAACGTAACATTTCCGAGGTGAGATTGTTTGAGAGTGTGTTAGTGCCCCCTCGGATGCCATTAACGTAGATTAAACCTGTTAAAAGACCCTCTACTGTAGCCCGGTGCAAGAAAACATAATGCAGAGTCCTTGTGGTTTCCCTCCCCGACTCCCGACTATAAACCCATCACATCACAGACACTTTGTGTGAATCCATTCAAGCGTATCAAACCTTTAAATTCGCAGTTTTTCAGCGATTTCTACCAAAGTTAGCATGCTAAGCAGCTAGCCCCGGCTCCTGTGAGAGACCGTATCACCGGATGAAACTCCTCAGGTCATTGTACTCCCTCAATAAACCCAACATAACAAAGCACCAGGGATTTAAAGATTAGTAAAGTTTATCAGACCCCAGAGGGAACAGTAGTTTGGTCCTCGTGCACACTGACAAATAAAAGGAGACACAAGTCAGGCCGGTCACAGCGGATGACATATAAAAGGCACAAACACAAAGACTGAAACGTAATGAGAAGGGACGTTAGTGCGGGTCAAGAACCCGTCCAGCAGCCAGATATAAAAAACTATATTAATCATGTGGGCGATGAAGAAAAAGTCCTGAAAATGATGTCAAGATCAGAACAATAGTGGAAGAAGTGCTGTCGTGGCTGTTCTCCGCTGCTCTGAGGTGTCGTTCTCTCGCTCGTTCTGTGTTTCCGTCTGTAATAAAGCGAAGCGTTTGTCTTTTAAAGGAGCAGGTTGTGATTTTCTGCCTCACTGCTTCGCAAACTCCTTTCATTTCCAGCCCGTCTTCAAACGCCGCCGCAACTCTCCTCACTGTTAACGCAGCGATTAAAGCCCGACAGCAGCGCTCCGATTCACGCTGCGACATTAATATTCACACGCTGTCTCCCAGTTTAGTCTCTCTTTGTTGTGATCTGCGATCTATGACAAAGTGGACGGCAGCTTCCTCTGTGTTGTGGTCCGTCTTCAGAGGACTCCGAACAGGATCTGATGGATGGTGTCCTGCTGCTAGATGGGGGTTTGTTAGATGTCTCACAAGAAAGACTGCATCAGGAAGAAAAGAGATTAGAGAAAGGATCGTTTTATCCGGCCAATTTATCATCTTGCTGCCCATTTAATTTATCGTGCGACCCCTTGGCGTTTCTTTATCTATCCACCACAGTTAAAAACCCACAGAGGAACAATCCTGCAGTCAACCTGTTCGTTATCTCGTCACTTCTATGAATCATCGTGAGAGATCTGAAAACCGTCCAGTACTCTGCAAGAAAACACACATTATCCAATTTCTCAGGCTTAAAATGCTTCGCCGCAATCGTTATTTCCCACTTGTGTGAACTCAAAAGAAGCAGCTGCCGTGAAGTTTTTCTGTCGGAGAGGATACTTGTAGATTTCTGTTTGCTTCACTTGGCAAATCTCTTTCAAGTGTGACTCATTAACCTGATCGGAGGCTGAGGACGTCCCCTCGCCGCTCTGCTCGTCTGCAGCCGTCACAAAGTACCAGACACACCAAGTTAACGGAAATAATTAGACGGAATGAAAAGTGGCACTTTCTTTGCTTGGTGTGTGTGTGTGTGTGTGTGTGTGTGTGTGTGTGTGTGTGTGTGTGTGTGTGTACTAATATCATTATATCGCCTGGAGCGTCAGTTGTTCTTAAAGTGTAAAGAAAATTGGATGCAAAGTAAAACTTACCGCTGGCGATCATTAATAAACACACACACACACATACACACACACACACACTGCTTGTGTCCTGGAAAAACATCCCCGACTTCTTTTTGCCTTTTAAGTTTGACGAGTTGTGGATGTGAAGTATGAAGAGTTCAGTTGAAGTTTCAGCAGAGTGGTGACGTCTGCATCAACTTCAAGTCCTCGTCCAGAACAACGAGCCCGTCGTCACTCGAACTTTTAAGACCCCGAGCCGAGTCTCAAAAAGTTAAACCGTCACACTCAATAGGATCCTACATGGCTGCGATGTGACAGTCGACGACAAGACGACTCCTTTAAGACAACGACCAGAGCCAGCTGCCGTCTGAGGGCTGCTTTTTATTTTTTAATAAATCAATATAAGAGTTTCCAGCAGCCGCAATACGGCTGACACGTTTCCACCGGCTGAAAACTGCAAATTTGAAGGTTCACTACGCTTGAATCATTTCATACAAAGTGTCTATGATGTGATGGTTTATAGTGACGCGGTTTCCTTTTCCATCGGGGAGGGAAACCACAAGGACTCTGCATTATGTTTTCAAATTTTCAACATAAAACATCTGGTCCCGACTGGCAGTCTACAGCGCGTTGGATATATTAACATAAAGCACAATTAAAAACAGACATAATGAAATGCTCTGCCGACTTCTGAA
>OMLP01024009.1:0-27964 GCA_900302685.1 Spondyliosoma cantharus | reverse complement strand
CTTGAGGCGATGCGCCTCAGAGGCCACGGTCCTCTGGTCTGAGAGACATTGCTGCCGCGGCGTGTAGTGGGGTCTGGATCCTCTGCACCTTGGTGTTTGCACTGCTCCCTCCTCATCTGGCCCGTGCGCACTGCTCCCGAGGCCAGGGTCTTCTTCCTGCGAAGCTACGTTACATTGTTTTGATTTATTGTATGGCTGTGTTACATTTATCTCATGTTAAAGTTATACGACGTGTCCGATTGTTGCCAGCAAGCCAGGGTCTTCTTCCGTCTTCTGACATCGTTGTAGCGCTTGTGGCACTGGTACGATGTCCTGGGGATGCCAGCCATAGAAACAATTGTGGCAATTTCCTCCCACGCCTGTTTAACCAAAGCTAAATTGGGTGGGTTTCTCCCATCCCCATACAATGCCACTTCTCAGTCTTTTACGGCCCTGACGAGAACGTTGGTCTCCTCGGCAGTGAACCGCTCCTGGTGTGCGCCTGGCAAATGCGCCGTTATAATAGCAATCCGCCATTAAACAAGCGCTCCTGCTTTTAAAGGGAATGTGAGATGACGCTCTGATTGGTTTATTGCACGTTACGCCCAAAGCACACCTATGATTAATGTAGCTACTTCACACCAACCCATTTTAGATTTGCGCCGGGCGCAAGAGTCATTTATCCCGCCGGCATAATAGCAACAGCGCCTGAGCTCCGCCCACAAAGCTACTTGCGCTTTGCGCTTGACACTTGCGTTTCAGATCGTTTAAATAGAGCCCTTAGCTAGATCCAGATAATTTCATAGTAGGGCTTTCTTTCTATAAATTAAGTGAATAAATATATAAATGATAGGGTGCCGTTTGGCTCAGTTGGTAGAGCGGGCGACCCATGTACAGAGGCTGCATAGGCCATCATTTTGTTAAGCATGTTTTTCTGGTCGGTGTCAGACAGTTCATACCCAAACCACATCCATGCGACAGAAGTAGCCACTCCTTTGGTTCCAGCTCCTCGTCAAATGATGGAGCACACATTTTAAACTGTAGGAAAAAAAGTATGTAGTAACTTTCAGTCAGTACCTGAAGAGATGTTGTGTGGCTTGGCTTTGAGTTATTACTTAACACCATATTTCTAAATTCCTCAAGCAATTCAATCATTATTCCCAACAATGGTCATAAGACATAAGTGATATTAGATATTGACAACCTCTGGCTTTGTGGAAGATATTCGATGTTTACATGGAGAAATGTTGGGTGGTTTTCCCAGTCACTTCAATACAGGACATTTTTCCAAGTCCCACTCCAGCCACTGTTTCTTCTTGTCTAAATGTCAGCAAACAGAGAATGGGGGTGGGGTAGCATGGATAATAACATGGAACAATGGCATGGATATTAGCAGGGTTAGCAGTAGCGGTAACATAAGGTCTTCTTGGGTATTCAGTAGTTGCAGAGTTTATTCACGGGGCAAATTGTAACCTGTACTGTACATGTACTGCTACTAGACCACTTGATTGGTAAACCCTCCCTCTGCTCCGAACGACAACACCGCTGCTCTCTCTTGTTCTCGCTCCACTACACACTTACAGCCACGTAACGCTTTTAACACGAGATGCACTTGAGCCACTGACATGCATTTTGGGAGGCACTGCCTTTAGCACTTACGGCTGCTCCAACTCTCTTCTCGTCAATCTATGACCCTGCTATGGTCATGTGTCATTGTCGCATTATAGCAACAGCTTGGATTTTTTTTTTTTTAAAGTTTGAGCACAGAATTAAGTTGTTAAATTGTCACAAAGTTAAACCTCTGGTGTGGCTTCAGCGTTTATCTTTCCTTATTGCTGGTCTGATTTATTCACAACTGAAGATTTGTTTGGTAGAAATGTTCTCCACAGAAAAGCTATAGAGTTTGATTTTTTAATAGGATTTAGGTTTTGGCTCAGAAAATGGCCAAAACTTAATTTAAAAAAACTCAGTTCTGCTGTAATATGTATATTTGTGTAAAATGATGCCTGCCAGCAGTCATGAGCATGATGCACAGGTTGTGAAGGTTTGTTCAGCATACAGCCAGCCTGCCAAGCACCAGTGAGCTGTTGCTGAGCTGAGCAGAACACCCTCCCTCACACGACCACATCTTCATATTTGCCATAACTGTTGTACGTTTGCGGCCAAATTACTATAGTTTGGATTGTGGCTCATGAGCATTTAAGCTACAGTTAGGTATCATTTACATATAAGCGGCTTCATTTGACTGTGTTGAATTAGACTTGTTAAGTAAGTGCACAGCAGATCCCACTGGCACCCATGCAAAACGCTGCATCTACAAAGCATACCTGGGTTCGAAAGCAACACATTTATCCTTTAATAATTCATCCACATCGTCTTTGTGTTGCCTCTCTTTGATTCTTTCACCCGCTCCTCACTCCGCTCGCTCGTCACCACTGATCTCCCAGCATCCCTTGTGACTGAGCTCCCAGCGTGTTCTTCCCTGGGGCTGTCAGGTCAGGGGCAGAAATAGCAGCAGCCTTCTCTCTCTCTCTGTCTCTCTCTCTCTCTCTGTCCCTGGGGATGCTGTCAGCCTCTCCGACCCCGGCCCTGTTCTTATCACCTGTCTGCCGGAGGCCGTATTCTCGTAGGGCACTCGCCGCTGATTTGGAGTCAGTGGATTACACCTGTAGTCTGGTGGCTATCATTAGAAGAATGACTAAACGCCTCAGCATGGGAGAGGATGGAGGGTTTGTTTGAGGGCTCGGTAATGGGTTTAGCCGAGGAGAGAGCTCGGCTGCGTTCAATGAGAATGAACGCACTGACACAATTTGATGGAGTTATATAATGCCTCAGCTCCTGAGCTGGTTGCGTACCTGGATTCTCTGCTGAGCTTTTACGTTAAGTTAAAGTGGCACTACGTAGTTTTGAACAATAAATCTAAACTCAGAATTGTTATATATACAAACTCTATATCTTCCTCTGTTCTCAGAGGAAATTAAGTTCCCTGGAAACTGTTTGAGGCTAAAAAGGTGGCAGGGTTCCGCCACATATAAACAAAGTGAAACAGTGTAAAATGTAGTTGTTCTGGCATTTATTTAGTTTATTCAGTCATGAACACAAAGAGAGATTGTTTATTCAGGTTGATTAGGCATGAAAAAAATCAATGAGGATCAAAACTACGTAGTGCGCCTTTAAATAAGCATCTCATTCAGTAAAATATACTTGAAAATGAGCAGGAATTGTTTTTTCCGACCTCTGTTGAACCCTGCTCCCGTGTAAAATTAAGCTATGTGCTGACAGTCTCCATTCGGCACCTTTTAAACAACTTCACCTGGTTGGTATTCTGTGCCACAGGTTTATTTTGGCCCAGTTTCAGAAGGTCGGCAGTGTAAATAAATGTCCTGTGTGTTTCCAGTAGTTGCTGGCACAGACCTGCTTGTACTGCCAATAGTTCCCATTATGTCTCCCTCGCACCTGATGGGATCAGTGTTGCTCATTTGGTTTTATGACAAGAAAAGATTGGCTTATTTTGCCTGGTCTCTCACACACACACACACACACACACACACATATACAACAGCCCTTTTCCAAGAGAGTGTCATTATTTGACAGTCAGGGTAGTGGGTCCCGGTAGTGCTGCCAGCATTGTGAGGGAAACAATGAACTAACACAGACTTGAGTGTGGGAGATTGGGAGTGGGAATTAATCAGGCTTGCATATTTCCAGTGCCCACACTCCTGTTCTGAACAGGAAAATAAACAAATGTAGTCATGCATACATTCTCACATGCCCTCACACTCGGTGCATATATAGCACTGCTGCTTACACTGTACATATACCGTCTTCAGATTCGGAGCATGCAAAAGGGCGCTCAGAAGCTGAAGCGTGCAATGCTGTTAGACTTTTTAAGTGCTGCGAGTCCTTCGAGATTCATCCAGTGAAATGGATTCAGTAGCTCTGTCACGCCAGCCCATATGCTGCTTCTGACTGAAGCAGCAAAGTCTCTTCAGTCAGATATTCAGGTAGGCAGTGTGGCCAGCTGGTTACCCTGCCATTAAACCACTTCCACAGAGTGTAGGACCACTCAGATGCTCCTTAAGGAGGATAGAGCAAAATAAGAGACTGTGAGCCCAGCTGTTCTGGCACACTCTTTGTATCGGGCGGATCTGTGCTTGTGGATATAAGAGAGTCTGTTTATAACCTAGAGGAGTAGATGGACATTCAAAAAACCTCTATAAGTCTAAGATGAATTCATTTTCTGAACTCATTTAAGATCAAATTAATCCGTCAGTTTGACCTTTTTTCATTACTGTTGCGGCTGCGTGTGAGAACTGGCTCTCCTGACGATGTGAAATAGTTGTCGGGCTCGCAGGAGTCTGTCGTGTAAGCTAATGCATAATGAGGTAAGGGGATCCATCCACTTTCTAACCTGGCAGCAGCGTGTGTGTGTGTGTGTGTGTGTGTGTGTGTGTGTGTGTGTGCGTGCGTGCGTGCGTGTGTGTGAGTGAGTGAGTGAAAGTGTGTGAAAAACAGAGACAGTGGGAGAGGAAGCCTGGAGCTTACCCAGCTTACATAGGTGTCAGACCTCACAGCTTCAGAACAAGTGTTGACAGAGCTACACACTGATCTTATTGTGTGAACTGCACACAGTCAGTACAGTCTGTGTGCTCAGAGCCCCAGTTCTACCGATGGATTGCTGCACAGATCAAATTTTTGAATATGAAAAGCCATTCCGAGGAGTTT
Source organism: Spondyliosoma cantharus (assembly GCA_900302685.1). Classification (NCBI taxonomy): domain Eukaryota; kingdom Metazoa; phylum Chordata; class Actinopteri; order Spariformes; family Sparidae; genus Spondyliosoma; species Spondyliosoma cantharus. The sequence goes on along the minus strand of OMLP01024009.1, from coordinate 23,260 downwards.
AATGTTAATCCTTTATGATTTTGAGTGAATATAATGTTATTGTTTGTGGATGGTTCACTTGTAGCATTCTGTGCCGTGTAGAAATGTTTTGTCTGGGTCACATTTATGTAACTGACACTGCCAATATTTGTCTTCATTAGCAACTGTTATAGGCACAGCAGGCCCATCAAGCTCTGGACTGCTCTACATGCTGAGGCGTTGTACAGATAGGGCTCCATTAAAAGTGATACTCAGTGTACTAAAGTGATGTATAAATATGTGACGTATGAAGAGTTTGGATTGTCATGAGAGGGATTTTTTTTTTTCGGTCAGGAGCTAAAATGTAGTGTACTGTCTGCTTTAACGTTCCCATATTGTAGACAGTGAGATGTATATGTCTTTAGATCATAAAGCTGGTCAAGGTCCTAAACAAATACTGTTCAAGTATCGAAACACTCAATCCATGGAGAAAAGCACACAGCTTATATTCAGAAACTGAGTCTTTAAACAAGCTGACAGTTCTTCCCTTAAGTTGTGATGTCACAACCATATAGTCACTGCCCTCAGCCACGCCCCCAGCACAGCCATGGTTGCAAAAACACCCACAGATGCGGAAACAAGGTCGACTCAGGCCTGTGAGAGCTAACCAACCAGAGCAGACTGGGATTTTTTTTTTTGGAGGGGGGCCTTAAAGAGACAGGCACTGTAATGGAGCGTTAAGACAGAGGGTGAATAAAGGTGCTGCAGCAATGGACAATATGAGAACATTTACAAAAAAAAATAACATTAAAGCATGTAAACAGTTTTAGTAGACAGCCTGATCAGCATAATATGGGAAATTGAAAAGTAGTCTACTATGCACACCTAACCCTTACAGCCGTCGCTAACTTCACTTCCAAAGCCAGGTGCAGCTCAACATTATTTTGCAGCCTTACATGTAGATTGCCTGAAAAATAAGCCGTTCATGACTAGCATATCTTTTGTGTGCTGTGTTTTTCTTCATGCAAGAGCTGGTGCTGGAGACTACTATTCAAGTGAAGGTTACCATTATTAGCACTGTCTTGACAGAGCTGGCTACAAAACCTCAGGACTTTAATGGCACTGACTGAATTGCCTCAATACTATTGAGCATCAAAACAATGTCTTGTCATTAGGTACACAAGTACCTACTCATCAGCGTCACTGAGCTAGTAGGAATGCAGCATGCTGTTGTGCCAAGAGCTGGTGATTGGCTGTCTCAAGGCTTGCAAGAAGCACAGGCCACGGGGCTATGAAACTGTAAAAATGTCAAGGAGCTGCAAAATAAGAATGTTACCATAATGTGTAATGTAATGTTTTGTTAAAATGGATTTCACAAAATTGGTATTCTTAAAAGTATCATTCAGGAACCGGTATCATAGCCCTATGCATTGATTTATTGGATAATCAATAGGAAGGCCTAACTTGTTATTGAGATAACATTATGCATCCTCAGCGCCTTCGCTCTTGTAACTTTAAAAGTGAAACACAGTTTGAATTATGAACAGAAATGCTTTACTTGCTTTGTCCAAATTGGCCTATGCAAGTGAAGTAGGTTATGCCATAATAACAGTCTTCTATCATACTTAAATTCAGGAACAATGTTGTTTCTTTATTTCCTATATAGATTATATAAGGATTACTTTTTGGACTTGGATCTTTTAGCCGCTTAGCATAATGTCAGATGTGCTGTACGTTGCCATTGAGTGTAGCCTACGGCATTTTTAACCATCTCATGAAGCCGACAGTTTCCAGCTAAAAATGACAAGCTTGCATTTGTCTAATGGTAACCTGTTATCATTGAATGGAAAGCTTGACAGTCGTGGCAACAGTTACCAAATGGGGGCTTAACAATAGTCAGTTCAGCTTGCAGAATAGTAAAGCTGAACACAATATTAAATGTGTGTCTCTTTGTCTCCAGCAGCTTATCACCAAGGCTCTGCAGGTGGTGACCGGAGCTCTGGACCAATCCGGTGCCAGCGATGTCGGGAAGTATGCAAAGGAGAAGTGGTGCGAGTACAAGAAACCCACTTTCACGTCAAGTGTTTCACCTGCACCGGTAAGACATGAGAACCTGATCTGAGATGACACAATGAGGAAGTGTGAGAGCAGACAAACAGCTGCACAGAAACATGTGTTGTCCCCAGGTATGGGTGGTCCCAACCATAAATACCATTAAAGTTAAATAAGATGGGACGAATGTTCCAGTAGGCTGGAAACAAGACATCTATCTTGGTCACTACCTGCCACACACCCACACACACAGACAAATATACACTTTCCCCACGTTCATCCATCTCCTAGTGTACCTGCTGAGTGTTACTGTTAGCCCACGGCGGGGATTGGAACAGATCAGAGGTGCCTTGCAGGGGACTTATAGGCTCCTGCTAAGGTAGCTTGTTATTGCGCTGCCAACTTGGAGAGGATTTCCCCCCCTCGGTTGTACGCTGCGGTCTAATGAGACTATCTCAACAAGCTTTGCAGTGCTACAGGTGAGCACTGGTGACCTACAAAAGACACAGTGGATAATCCCATGTCCTCTTACTGTGGCATGTGTCTGTCTTCTGTAATGTTTTGTAATTTCTTAAAGGAATTACCTGTGTTGTGTTTTTAAAGGTAAATTAATCGGTTGTAAGGCTTATTTATCTGTTTAAAGGAATTTTTGAACATTTTAGGAAATGTGCGTCCAACCAAGAAAAAGCAGTACATGAATAAAAGCATCAAAGTTAGCAAGCTGATGGGCTTTTTTTCTTTTTTTTTTCCTTTGGCTCAGCAAGCAAAGAAATTCTCTGGAAAGATGACTCAGTGTCCTTTTCGAACGTGATGCTGACATGTGAAATTGCCCGCCGCCTTGGTAGAGTTGATTGTAGGTCTGAAAAGGGCTCATGACAGTCAAGTGTGTGTGCATGTGCAAATTGGAAATCAAAGAAGCGAGGAATGTTATTTGTCATGCTGATGTACGGCCCGGAGCAAGCGTGCACAGAGCTGTGTTGACTGAGATGACTTTGAAAAGAAACAACCAGATAGATTAATCATATAATCACAATAATTTTTTTTGCAGAATTATGGATTCATCTGACATAATGTGCCACAAATCTCTCCCACTGTGTTACGCTGACAATGTTTCATAGTTGAAAGCCAAAAGCGATATGCGTTATTACCCTCAAGTTAAATTTAATCTTTGTTTAAACAAGCAGTCTCATTGAGATTAAGATCTCTTTACCGAGAGAGAGAGAGAGAGACCTGAGAAACATTCACAAGAACACATTCAGCAGAGAAACAATGGCACATTAAACAAGGAGTTTAATGAAACATCGCGTAGTAAAGCTTTAAAAATCTCCGAGGGGAATGTTAGACTGTAGTTTGAGGGCAATTTGAGGTTCACACATGAGGGATATCTAAGGTTAAGTAATAACTGTTTGTTGGATTTGATTGGACGTTGTTAGATTTAAATGAGACAAGAGATATGAGGTAAATTGGGAGCCACAAGAGTAGAGTGAAGAGCAACAGATAGCTACTCTTATTGGTTATAAGGAAGTCCATCCAACCGTGTGATAATGCATCATACATAGTGTTTTACTGTTGACTCCCAGTTGAGGACAGACTGAAAATAGTTTCATGGTTGGAAGAAGACAACCTTCCCTTCTGTACAAGAGGCCGAATTAGATATTTAAATTTTGACTCAAATGTTGAATATGAGTCTGGAGTGACAGTCTGCTTTCAAGGCAAATCCCCAAGTGTTGGTGTGACTCATGAAAGGTAATATGGGTGCCATTTAAAGTTTTAACAGCAGGATAGTCAGAATAACTGGTGGAGGTGGAGGATACGATGTACTCGGTCTTTTTTAAGGAGTGATAATTGGAAAATGCGAAGGGGCAGACTGAAGATGAGTCAGAGTGTGGGCTTGGGAGGAGCCTGTATCAGCAGCACAGAAAATGGACATTGAAGTATTGATTAAATAGGATTGTTATTCATATACATGTGAACACCTCTGTGGCAACCCACTTCTGAAGGTAAGGTGGTCAGACTGACCCATCAGCAACAACATGTCTGGTGTAAGCGTCGTTTCAGCTAACTTCCTGACGTCCGTTTTGTAGTTTGTAATCTCCTCTCTTGTCTCCCCACGTCACCATTTAAGAACGCAGCCCAGTAACCATCAGACATACAGTAGCAGCAAACAGGAGGATCCTGCTCTCTGTGCGTGAGCAGACAGGACCGCCTCTGTATGGAGTTCTCTGTCCTGATTGGATAAATTGGAATAGACCCACCAGAAAATGTATCTCTCTTTCTGATTGTTCCTGTTTGTATGTTTTGTAGATTTTTGAAATTGTTTTCCTGTTGCCTGTTGGCCTACTTGTGTTTTTAGACATCATACATTTTATTCACATTCAGTCCCATTAACATGTATGAAAAACTAAAATCTCATGAACTTGAAACATTACATTCTTAGCCAGTTACAACATTTTCAACCAACTTATGAAGCTAACGCTTAATTAGCTATCTGATGCTGTTAAAATAAGCTACTGACTGTTTTCATTCAAGGGCAAAACTGACATTTTACAGTAGAACATTTCACTGGCAATCTTTCACTAGACTATACATCTTCAACTTGCCTAAAATTATGTTGATTTCTCAACTGAGAGCTGTTAGCTTTAGTAGCAGTCGTTTACCAGATTATCATAGCCTACTTTATATATAGCCTAGTATATACACTGTATACAAACATCAAGTGCACGTTTAAAGGGATAGTTTGGGTTTTTTGAAGTGGGGTCATATAAAGTACATATCTATAGTCGGTCTGTTCCCTACCGCAATTGCCGATCAGCGCAGCCTCAGTTTGGAGAAGTAGAGAGCCGCTCCAGCCCAGATGCTCAGCTTTGTACTGCAGTGAACGGAGTCCAGATGAAAAGTGAAGTTTAACCCCCTAAAACAAGGCCCACCTAAAAATATCTATATCAGTTCAAGTGTACATTGTATAGAGAAAATTCACACTGCTTTACATCACCGTCAGACCGCCCTTTCTTTTGGCACTAGATTTTCTCAACCGTAGAACCTCAAAACTTAACAATTTCAGACACAGACCGTAGAACCTACGGTGACCAGACAGTCCCTGATAAGGCTGCCCTGTCCCCAGTTAAAATGTCCCAGAAAATGTCCCCGATTTGAATGGGAGAGAGAAAAGTTGCGTGCAGACGCAAACTCCAGTTATTATGGCAGCCAGTTAAACTAACATACTGATGTTACGTTGCGGTACCTGGAAACAGAATACGCGGCAAATACTTTTGCTTGCTGAAGAGCAGAAGACAGAGGCGACCGTGTTAAGGCCACAGAGGCTGAGGCTGCTGAGGGAGAGGACTAGAGGTGGACCTGCTGGATTCATGGTGTGAGATATGGTCATAAAATCAGCTAAATAATAAATAAGTTAAATAAGAATCTGTTTTGTTGTTGTTTTTGTTTTATTTCTGTTTTTTACAGCTCTAATACTGCAGACATATGACAGAATAAACAACTCATGCAGCCTTAACAGAGGTGGCTATTCCTTAATTATAATACTACCAAACTATCGGGACTATTGAAACTTCTTATTGGCTACTCATGCCACTCATACTCATTGGATACTTGCTTTAATACACAATCAAAATACACATTAAAATAAAAATACATTAACATGTAATTGCCCTGTTATTTATTTCATAATGATAACATTTGAATTTTGACCACCGTGCTGAAAATGTCCCCGATTTTCATTTCAGAAATCTGGTCAGCTTAGTATCCATGGGGATACGGAGGAACAGACCGACTATAGATATGTACTTCATATGACCCCACTTCAAAAAACCCGAACTCTTTAAGATCATTTTACAGTGTTGTCGTTTTAAATCAAGTCAACTTAAAACTGTTGGCCAGAGGCGGCATTTTCAACGAACTCATGTGGCTAATGTTAGCCTAATTAGCTATCACACTGATAAAATTTGCACTTAGTTGTCATTTCAAGGGCAACATTGAAAGTTGCTTGTTTCGAGGTAAAACTTTTCATACTCAGTGCTCAAAACGCCTCCATAAGATGTAGATCCTACAGAGGAAATTTTCCTGGGCAATCTTTCAAAGCTGTTTTTTAGGCTATATCTCAGGTCAGGTCTTAAGCAGACGTCATCGAGGAGCAGAAGCCAAAGCTGAGCAAGTTGTGTTTGTTACTGTATGAGCTGCACAACAACACAGAGCTGTTCTCCAGCAGATAAACTCACTGAAGGCTATTCATCGGAGGGTTGTTGTTACACGTTCCTTACATGTAGCCGTCACACACATGAGAACACATGTATACAGTGCACACATACAGTGCACGCATGCACTCAGGCATGCACATCCATACATGTGTGCACGCTCGCTGTGGTTGTGAGGGGTTGCTGTGGTAACGGTGTGAAGGGGCACCCGGGCCCTGGTTGGTGGATATTCTCAGCATCTCTATGGTGCTGTTAACCAATCGGAAGGCGCTTTTCTGTGCCCCAGAGAAAAAGGGGGGTGAACACAGGAAGCGAGCAGAATGGAGAAGGAGAGGGGGGGATGGGGGTGCTGTCTGTGTCGCCTAAACATTACATCATCACTTGAGTGTAATACCAATCTGACTCTCACTTTGCTCCTCTTCCTCCCTTCATTTCACCCCCCTCACTCGCAGCAGTAATGGAAAGCTGTCATTGATGAGCATCATGTTAAATACACCTATCAGACAGCCCTCCCCTCTCATGTTCCAGAGAGCTCTCCACATCCCATGAGGCAGTGCGGCACTATTGTTGCCACATCCGTGCCCATAATATGCTCTCCTGTATGGGCCTCTGCACAGCCAGCAGTTTTCTAAAGCTTTTTATTGTTCAGTGTCTAACCCCCCTCGCACACAAACATGTTGCATGTTCTTTTGAACTTCATAAACTCAATGTATTCTCTATTGTCTGTGTTTCCATCCTCTGCTTTTCATTAACTCCGGTGTATATTTAGCGGCGGCTGAATGGTCGCGAGCGCCAAAGCAGGATTTTAAGATTGAATTTCTATATTCTGTGTTTTTTTTTCCCTCCGTTTTTCTCTCTCTGTTTCTTTCTCTCGCGTCCTCCCTTTTCTTTCCTGATGACAGTCGCCCAAGCATGAAATCAATTTCTCATCTTGGGACAGGATGACATTGCCATGCGGGGCCGTGCGATTTGGAGGCTAATGGCTAAACTGTATTATACCAGTGCAACAATCCGCTGTCAGCAGCCAATTGCCTTATCTGTCGGACGTGTTTATGAAGTCTGTGACTGGGGCGTGTTACAACATTTGATTTCATTCTTTGCTGGCCAGTTTTTCCAGACAATCAGTGAGCGCTCACAGATTTTATTGACCTTGACCAATGATATTGTGTGTGCCTCAGTCCCTTCACTTCCACTGCTAAACTGTGACACAAAATCTTAGCTATTTCCCACTTTTTTTTCCTCCTTCTCCACTTTTTCTCTCTTTATTTCTGTCTCGAGAAGGGTAGAAAGGGCTGACGATGCTCTGACATCATGATCATACCAGTCTTAAACAGCGCAAACACATCCATCCCATCCGTCATTTTTAGCCGCCCTCTGTCTTTGCCCACACTTTATCAAACCACATTACCTTCTGCATGCCACATTATCATAATTCCTCTCTCATGCATTAGTCAGAAGAAGAACAGATCACTAATCATGTGCATTTAACCTCTCATTTGAACCCATTATACAGCGACTGATTGTAGCGTGAAGAAACAGCCACGCAATCAGCTCAAGAAGAAAGAGGTCTGTGGAAAATGCTGAAGACAGAAGCCAGCTCGCAGATTGATGCATCAACTCCAGACACAGAGAAGGCAGCGGGGGTGTGTGTGTGAGTGTGTGTGTGTGGATTATGTGGCGGTGGGCTATACTGTATGGATGATGTGGTGTTTTATTACGAGCAGACGGGCTGACTCGTGCATACTGCCCTAATGACATAGTGACCACACTTACCCCGCCTCCAAAGCATAATTGGCACTCTTAGATTCCAAAAGAAACAGCGTGGCCTGTCAGTGGCACGAGTGCAAAGCTAACACACATATAAATCACACGCGGAGGCAAAAATGAGCCTGCGTTTTTTCCCTCGCAGCCGGCTGAAGCACCGAAACAAATACACAGAGACACATTCGCATATAAACTGCCAGGCTGCTCCTAGCAATTTATTGTCTGAGATCAAACTTATTTTTCTCATAAAACAGCTCTAAAGGGAGTCGCAGATTTACACAGACAGGTCAGAAAAATACTTGCTCCGCTAATGCTCCATTTCTGGTGGGTATTCTCAACTGGGCTCTTGTAAAAATTGCAGCATTTTTGTCTTTTTTCTCTGCAGACCTGTTTCAGTCATTTCAGCCTCCTCCGTGGATGCCATTAACCCCCATCACTCAGCCCCCTGTGTTAATAACATCAACCTACAGTACTGTACTGCCGCTCTGTTCCCTGATGGCAAAGGAGGGACAGACTGAGATAGATGGGGAGGGAGATAGTGGAGGGGACAGGGGGAGAGGAGAAGACGAATGGCGAGAGAAGAGTAAGGAGAAAACAAAGAGAGGTTATGAGGAGAAAACAGAAAAAGAGACACACAGCACAGAAAAAGTAGGGGGGGTTACAGGGAAGGGGAGCTTCCTGTAGCTATAGCAACCGCTGGCACGCTGGTCCAATCACCACGCCAATGCCTGGTTGCTAGGGAGAGATTCCAGCGGCGAGAGAGGGGAGCGCGGCATGCAGCGGCGCTTTTCCCTGACGACTTCTCCGTGGATCTGGGACAGATGACAGGGATTATTCCTTCCGCCTATCTCTCTTGAGCCGTCACCGTCCAGAGGGATTTTCGCACACTGACGCCCTGTCTATTGTCTTTAAGTGTCTGCAGAATTGAATGTGTGTGTGCCACGGTGAGGTGCTTAAGTGTATGACACGGTGAAGGAGGGATTTCTCAGTGATAAAGAGGATCATTAAGTGACAAACCCTGAACACTAAACCAGTATTTCTCTACATATAGCTGAAGCTGGAGTGCGTTTTTATAGTGCGTCACAAAACAAGGGTTAAAAGCTGAAGGCCCGAGCGGCAGGGCTGGTCTGCTGGTATGAAGGGACTCCACTGGGCAGCCATCTGTCTCCATTAACTACCGCAGCCAAATGCTAGGGGAACCCTGTCACTCATGCACGATTTCTCTCTGCTTTGGCCTGAAGCTGCCTCTCTCTCTGTCTTCCTGCCCTTTTCTGTGACCACATCTCCTTCTGTTTTCTGTTACTCCTCTTCTTTTTTATAGCCACGCTCGCGGTATTGGCTCTAGGGATGGCAGTGTCTCAACAGCTACTAGATGGAATACTATGAAATATTGTACTGGCACTCATGGTCACCAGAGGATGAATCCTGATGACTTGGGTGATGGTGTGAAATTTTGAATGACTTAATTATGTTCACTTTGTTGGTCATTTCCTGTAGCATCATCAGAAGCTTAAAGTATTAACTCGCTCAGTAAAGTATCAACATGAACAGACATTCATTGTCCCCAGATGATGAACCATATGACTTTCATGATCCCCTTACCTTTCCCACGGTGCCACTATGAGGTTGACATTTGTTGTTTTGAGTGAAATGTCCTCCCAACTGTTGAATAGTTACACTTTGTAGAGACACTCATGGTCACTGGAGAAGAAAAAAAAACTTTTAACTTTCTCAGAATAAATATCAGCATGATGGATGAAAACAGATATTGGTACAGGCCATCATTGTTCCCAGATGATAGACCGTAATTACTTGATCTCCCTGGATTGCCACTATGAGGCTGATATTTTTGTGTTTTTGAGTGAAGTGTCTTGACAACTATTGGATATTTTGCCATGAAATTTTGTACAGTAACTCATGGTCGCCTGAGGATGAATCCTGCAAACCTAAAATGTTAAATCTATATGATTGGTTGCCATTAATTCAGTTCAAATAGTCAAGATAGATCCCTGGAGGATGAATTGTATTTATTTGAATGATTATTTCCTTAAGTGCCACAAGCAGGTGAAATATAGCAAAATATCAACCTGATGGATTGACACAAAATTTTGACATTCATTCTCCCCGGATGATGAATACTGATGACTGTACTGATTCCGTTAGTGCCATCAGCAAGTTTACATTTTGGCATAGAGCGATATGCCATTCATGTTCCTCAGAGGATGAACCGCACTAACTTTGGTGATCTCTGGCTTTTAATCTGCCGCTATCATCATATCGAAATGTGCCAATACTTTGGTTTATGACCAAAAGGAGTGACAATCCCTTTAGCCTCAGCTGTACTCTGTGCTCCATGCTAATTGGCAAATGTTCGCTGAAAGCACCATAGCTGAGCACAGCCTCACAAAGCTGCTAGTGTTGTTGTGGACTTTTGTCTCCGTCCTCTTCCTGTCTGTCTGGTGGCCTCTTCTCCCGCCCTGCGATTTGGCACAACTTGAGAAAACACATTATTTACTCTTGAAGTGTTTCCTCCTGTCAGAGGGCTAAAATCCAGGGGACTGAGGGGAGGGCAGAGGAGCCTGGTCCCCACATCGGTAGCACAGATGTGGGGGTGAATAGGTGAGTACCCCCTCCTGCTGAAACGTGCCACTACCCTACAACATACATGCCTCTCTGCTCAACTGCAGCTGCCCCTATTATCTTGAGAAAAGCCTCACAAATTAGAATAATGTTGACAGAAGCACTAAAACAATTAGAATGGGCAGTGGGGGTACTCTGATGCACTGTACAAAGCATGTCCATTTACTTAATAGCACATTATGAAGACCTAACAGTAGCATAATGAGCTCAGGGAAGAGTCTCGGTGAGGGAGACTAAGGGGGATTGCGGAGACTCTATGAAAGAAAGGGAAGGTTTGCGCGCCTGTAGAGCAGGAAAGAAGGTGCAAATTGAGATAAAGTGGAGAGACCTTGTGCCCGGAGCCACAAAGATTTGGAAGCTGTCTTGAAACGGAAAGACAGAGAAGAGAGATGGGGAGGAGGCGGGGGTGTGCCAGCACTATTTTGGGGTTCCGGCCTGGGCCGACTTTGAGAAGGGAATTTTAATTGCGTCTGTTGGCTGGAGATAAATACCCAATCATGCCGACCCCCTGTGGGTGCCTAATCAGCGCGGTTCTAATGACCACAGCTGCAGACACCAGCCTACATGCTAACCTCTAATCACTAGACTTATGATCTCTAGATGCCAACTTCCTGCCAAAAAAGAGCAATATGAAGGAGGGAATCAGCATCTTTCAGCTTCCCTCATTAGAGCGCATTCAGAGACAGATCATAAAATGAGCAAACAGATGAAATTAAGTCTTTGATGTAGTTCAGTCTTGCGAAAGCTGATAACGTGGTACAGGAAGCTAATTGATGATACCTCTGACTATGTCTCCATCAAATGAAACAGTTCTCATAAACAGAAGATTTCATTAGCTGAGGGAATTCTACAACTTTCCCATGAGTGGCCTCAGTATAAATCTCCACATCCCATTCACAGGACAGTGAAGCAAACCAGACTGGTTCTGCATTGGTTGCACTGAGCTGTTGTTTTTATGGGTGGGTGTCCGCACCATGTGGTGCTGGTTGCAGTTGCAAAGTCTTTCTTCTCGGAGCCAAGCTAAGCCACATCTCTGCAGCGGCAGAGAAGCTCTGAACCCAACTCCACCCACCGCGCTGGCAACTACAACATATGGAGGGATGAGTTTTATAACTTGTGCTTAATGGTTACAGCCAAAAATGAGACTGAAAAGTAGAGGCTGTTTTTTTGGGGGGGTTTGAATAATGATCTCCTTTCAAAGATGGAAAAGTTGCATTTAATTTTTGGGTCTATCAGGCTGCAGATGCAAGGATTCATTACTGTATGTTGTAAATGTGGGAATTAATGTCGACTTTGCAAGTACTTGATTCAATTCAATCCAATCCAACTGCATATTCACAATACAGGCGGACAACGATGCAACAAATTATAGTTTTGTCAGTCAAAGATAAATTGTAAGAGTCATGTGAAAAATGATTCCTTCTGACTCATCAGTGACAGGTAACAAAACCAAAAGTTGCAATTTGAAACATGCCTGCCTCTGTGTGTCTGCATTCAGGTCCTATTATGCATGAACTGTGACACTTTAAATACAGAGAAAACATAGTATCAGTTTATATTATCTTAAGCTGTAAAAACGTTATTATGTCAGTTGTGTCTGCAGACAGTGAAAAACGTAGATTTTACAAGAAACTATAATTCAAATATTTATCTCAATAAACTTCACATATAAACAGTGCATGTGAATTGGGCATATTTTTACTGTCACATTTAGAAAGAACTTGATTGTAATGTTCCAGTTGTGTGTTTTGCCATCACAGCAGGTTTCAAACTGACTCGAAGGTGCAGAGTCGTCACTGACAACATTTGATATTTGCAGCCACCGGTCCAACCACAGCAAAACCAAATGTGCCAGCGCCGCCACATCATCCAGACTGTCTCTAGGGCAACTCTGGAAGGTTTACATCTCCTATGGCAACTGAGGAGGGGGGACGTCCTTCGCAATGAAGCCAGCCAATCGTCCAGTCAGAAGAAAACAATGTGATTAGCCAGAACAGGTGAACTATCCAGCCAGCCCCAGCCAATCCAGTGTGACCAGATCCAGTCGGCCGGCTGGTGATTTGGTCAGGCGTCCATATGCTAATGAAGTGCATCAGGCTAATTGAACAGATTCCAGTAATTTGAAAATCAATCTGGGCGCAGATTGAAAAGCAAGTCGTTTTGAGAGAGAGGGAGAGCGAGAGGTGGGGGGAGGGGGAGAAAAAAGAATGAGAGGAGAGGTTTACTCCAGTTTAGTTTTAGATGATTAAAAATGTTTTTATTAAATTAATCTAATGGACCGTTTCAAAACACATTGATTTTTCTTTTCCATTATGACGAGTTTAAAAGATGTGGAAATATTTACTCTCCCGTTCACCCTTTTCCATGAAGGCATCAGATAGCCTGTGATTTGGGTTTTCTGGTGAGAGCCTTGGTTTGAAATGCAACGGGGACACTTTTTGAAGCTCGGTGCCATTGTTCAGCGGTTCTGGAAATGTGGTCAGTGCACGCACATACACATTTTTTTACAGGCTACTTTAAAAATCTCAGCTCTGGCCTTCCTCATGCATCCCCCCTTTTGCTTCGCTCTTCGCTTTCCTTTTCAACAGCCGCCGTGCATTGATGCCAGTGACCTGTCGCGATGATAAAGATCCATCATCATATCTCGCCATACACACTGTCCCGTTTCATCATCCCATCTCTGCGCACACACGTGCACGCGCTGCCATCTCATCGGGGATGGATTTATGTGTTCCCGTCCTCCTGTGGGAGCCGAGATTGTTTTGTTTTTAAGTGAGGGCCCATTGATCTTTTATTACACCATTAAGTCAATACGCTCCACTCATAAACAGCTTGAGATTAAATGAGCCCCTTTGAAGGGTTTATGCATGTGTGTGTGTGTGTGTGTGTGTGTGTGTGTGTGTGTGTGTGTTTGTCTGTGAACCCTCAGCCTGCCAGCGGCCAGGATGAAGCCATTTATTAACAGCCAGTCGTTGGTATTTCGAGGTGCTTCATTTCACCACAAACAGAACGGCGCTTTGTTAAGTTTAAAATGTCTGCTGCTTTATTTACTGTTGCGCAATCCCGCTTTGTTTACCGGCAGCAGAGTTTTATTGTTAACCTGATATTGTTCACATGGATTGTATTTCCAGTTTTACATGCTGTGATAACAGTCGGTGGTTTGGCTCCGGCGTGGAAACAGTACACGTTTGAATGGATCATTTTATGCTGGACGTGCAATAACGCCAGATCAGTTACCAGTTTCAGTGGAAATTTTGATAAAAGCAGTTGAGAAACTGAAAAAAAACATATTCGGACTCCTTCGTCAAATATAGATCCTTCCCTCAGGTTGTCAGTATTTCTGGTGAAACAGTAAATGTATGCTCCACTGATGCCAGATACAAGCTACTCTCTCCTAGTATAATCTAAATTCTTCAGGATATTCGTCTCACTGTTGTCTGGTTCTGTCATCTTGTACGTCTGCTCGATGTATCAGTAGTTGGTGTTTAATGCCTCGGATCTCGTTGCCAATCCATGACCTCCTGTTTCACCTCAGCTGCAGGTCTGTCAGGAGGATCTGAGGGTTTCTACGCTTAGAATCTTCTCTTCATGTCAAAACCATTCATCTTTTCATCATTTAGAGCCTCTGTGTTCAGAGAGTAATGTCTTGGACCATTGTCTGGCATGCAGAAAGGGTGGAAGCACATCCTTTTTTATCCTGTCTAGATGCAAGAAATGGCATTAGGGGAATAGTTTCACACAAAATAATTGTTGGATGAGAAGGCTGATATCACTGTTTAGTACAAAGACTGTCTGGTTGCCTGTTGCCAAGAAATAGGCTAGTCTGGCACAAGAAACTATGCATTCATTAGTTAGCTTTAGAGGTGCTGCTGCAGTAGACTGATTTTGTTATCTTTGGACAGGCAGAGGAAAACAACAAGCCTAGTGTTGTCCAAAGATAATGAAATCTGCCCAATAGCACCTGTAAAAATCACTTATCAACACAATATTTCTCATTTGTTTAATTCCTACAGTTTTGTATGCAGGACTGAAGCAGTAGAGAGAATAGAGAGAAATACATGGCTTGATTAATAAATTATATACATGAAAATGTAGTCATTATCTACTCAGCCTTATGTCCGTGGAAAGTTTACTTAACATTACTGGAGCTTCACAGCAAAACAGAGTTGCAGCTTTCTCCTAAACAACTGAAGCAGATGGGGACTTGTTTTAAAAACGTAAAAAACGAGTGACGAAAGAAAAACATAAAATGGATCCACACTGCTCCTTGTAATCCAAGTGTCTGGCCTCCACGGGATCCCAAACTATTTGAGATGTTATTTACACCTAAATCTATTTATTTAAGTAATATTCCCGTTGCATGTCCCCCGTATTTATTTCCACAAACTTTATTGCTATATTTTCTTTTACATTCCATTCTTTACGCTAAGCTATGCCAATCAAGCAAATACGCATATTTTTCTCAAAATATCAGCCCTGGGCAGAGCTGGCCGGTTGGTGTGTGCGGTGGCATTGCCAGCTGAACTATTACATGATGGCTGTAGTTCTGTTACATGATAATTGTAGTTGTATAATTACAGTGCCAGCATTGCTGCAGGGGAGTAATCACTGGCTCGAGACTGAATGTTCACATGGAGGGTGAAGCTCAACAGCGGTGAAGGTTTACACTCTTTATGCTTAATGCAATTTTTGAAAAAGGTGACTTTTTTTATACATATGGATTTGTTAAGCAATGTCACCTTTGTCAGTACCAAGTATGAGGTTACAATAACTGCAAATTCTTCCTGTTGGTGAACCGCAAAGACTGAGAGAAACCTGATACCAGCAACCACAGCGGCCACTGATCTGTAAAAACACCTCTTAGCTGTATTGTTACACCTGCTGGAATTCACTCTCAGTTACATGGCAAAGCGCTGTAGCACATATTGTCCTCTTAGGGTACAGACACACACACACACACACACACACACACATACTCAAACCGCACTCGCCTTGTACACACACACACACAGTAAATTATTCTGGTGACTTCCCCGTCAGTGTTGAATGAATCTGTAGACGATTTTGTGCAGCGATGCCGGGAACTTGCGGTGTGCTGTTTTGTCTCCTTCTTCACATTTGTTTTGAACAAAATGCCTTTTCCACTGATTATATCATTATATTCCCATCAGAGCAAATTGGCACACCACTGTCTGGAGCTGAGCGACTTTGCCAGCAGTCGTGTGTGAAGACAAACATAAACACAGCACAAACAAGCACACATACACACACAAACAGGTAAAAAAAAAAAAAGACTGAAGACTAAAGGAAGATGGAAAACAGGAACCCTTACTGTTAACATCTTGTTCCATATTGCTTTCATGTTTTGTGTGTCCTGATCTCTGACTTCCTCTCACCTGTTCCCTCCACAGTGTGTAACTGTGACCTGGCTCGGTCGGGCTTCTTCCAGAAGAAGGGCGAGTACATCTGTACGTCGGACTACCAGCGTCTGTATGGCACACGCTGCGACCGCTGCGACAGCTTCATCACGGGAGAGGTGGTCTCCGCTCTGGGACGCACGTACCACCCCAAATGCTTCGTCTGCAGCGTGTGCAGGTAAACATGCAGCCACACACAAAACTGCCACACGTTACTGATTCGGAGTCTCTGATCACCTGGAGAAACAAAGTCCACCATTCATTCCACTTTTAGCTCTGTTTTGGTCCCTACCAGCGCCTGACCAAAAAGAAACATGGCACTTAAGCTGCTAAATACTCAAATATGTTCACCAGCTGGTCATTTATTATAGGACAGATTATAGCATGAGGCGATGTAAATCTGTCAGCTGTCAAGTGGCACACTGACTATTCATTCTTCATTATTTCTATCCTTTAATACATCCAGCAAATCTAAGACAATTAGACTTTTATGTTGATTAAAATATGGATTTATTTGTTTGTTTGTTTGTTTGTTTGTTTGTTTGACAGGGACAGTGCACAGCTTCTGAGCTGTATCAGATTTAGCTACAAGCTAATTTACATCTGTAGTCCCTTGGCAGAGGACAACATCTTTGTTAGGAGAATTAACACTGTAATAAAAAAAAAAAAAAAAAAAACTGTTATGACGTATTCACTATTTAAAAAACATACACCAATAAGATTTCACAAAACTAAAACGCCACAACAATAACAACCAGATCTCCTGAGATTAAGTGTGTGCATCTAGTCTCACGACTGGGTTGATTTCAGCCATGATTTCATCGCAAATGTAAAATCAGTGACGCTGCAGCACACTGATATTACTTTGTACGGACTTCCAATAATTGGTCGCTCTAACAGGGAGGGCTCAGAAGACCTGTATTACACAGTCACCTCTGTTCTGTAATCCCATTATCAGAGCTCAGTGTTGTGAGCCTTTTATATCAGTGTGATAAAGTATCTTAATTTGTGAACCTATTATTTCTAGCCACTTGGATAATGCAGTGCAAGTTGTAAACACAACTGACATTATCAACTTTTGACTTGTTATTTAATGTGTTAGAAGCACATCCAGCAGACAATAGCATTCATTTAGAAAGTGCCTTTTAGCTTTGCTTTGGTCTCCTCCAACTTCTGACGGCTCCTCAGCTGCTAAATGCTCCGCTGTGTTAACCAGCTGGCCGTTAACTTTGTCTCTTACCATGTTTGTCTGCGCGAGGAGAGGACTGAGAACAGGAGAGGATTTTTGGAGCTACTGACAAACAAGTGTGCGACTGTTTTATCTTTCTCCGCCGTGACTCACTGGTTCCTGCCCCATGATCGTGCACTTCCTCCTCGAATGACGCTGAAGTTGCATCCCTCCCAAATAAGAAAAGTAACTAATTTCTTTACGGTGTGTTTAGTAATGCTAACGATTGAGCTCATGATTCAGGCTCATCTCAGCTCCTGAATGTCAATAGACGTCCGAACGGAGAGCTGGAGAAATCTGTAGTTTTGCTGAGTTGAGTCACGATTCAGCAGTAAAGCAAGCTGACCCGGTGTTTCACGCTGTCAGATTTAGTAAAAGTAGGCCATCTCTCCTCTGACCTCCATCAGTGTTTCGTGTTAAGCTCCTCCTGAACGAACTCAGAGTCAGCATCCCTGCTGGCTCCTTTTTTTATTTCACCATTTCACTCGTCTTCTCTCTCTCTCTCTCTCTCTCATCTCTTTCTTGTTCCATTCTTCTGCATCTCTTTTTTTTCTCTTCCCTGTCAGGTTTGATGTGTTATAAGGTTTACATAAGAGCCGTCTCTCCTCACCTCCCTCCAGGAAAGTAGTGTTTGTGTCCGTCGTCTTGTTTCTGCTCAACACTGGCTGATAAACACGCGGCCGTGTCCAGCAGCCGGAGGGCAAAAAAAACAAAAACTGAACTGACACCAACTGGTCAGAGACAGCCAGTGGAGCAGCGCTGGCAGTGACAAGGATGTGTGTGTGTGTGTGTGTGTGTGTGTGTGTGTGTGTGTGTGTGTGTGTGTCCGTCAGCATATGTGGAGTCAACCGCAAGAGACAGCGAGAAGCCAAAGGGTGAATCTCTTCTTTCCTGCTCCGTCTGCCCTCTGTCACATTGCTCACAGTCTTTTTCTTCTACCTCTGCTTCTTCCCGTCTCCCCCCTCCTCCTCCTCCTCCTCCTCCTCCTCCTCATTCTTCTCCCCATCATCTTCATCACCACCGTCGCCATCTCTTCGCTCTTAATCATCATTCGCCTCACATCGACTTCCCTTTATGTCTCCGTCGTCGTCCCACTTTCTCTTTGTCATCACGGCTCTCCGCTCTAATGAAGGCAGATTGCGAGTTTCACTTTTTCCGTTCTGATGTTTTTTTCTTTCTTTTTTTTTTTTAAAGTGCCGGTGATCAAAGCCAGAGTTCATATCCCTAAAGCCAGAAATAGCTTTGCTTCAGTGGCCTTTTCTTTTTTAAAGGAATGAAAAAAAAAAAAAAACATGCATTAAATATGTAAACAGAGTAAATTTTTAAAGTGCTGAGAAAGGCTGACAAGGCAAGAGCGTCTTGAGGGAGTGTGAGCAACGCACAGGTAAAGGCAAGGTCAAGCACAGACATACACACACGATGCACCGCAGCTGCATTTCCTGAGTTGGACATTAGACCTATGATAACTGAGGTTGGATACTCGCGCAGGTGAAAGATTTAACCTAGCGACGCGTAAACAGACTGTGAGAAACAGACTTACTTAGTTTTCTAAATTGAGTTTAGACAAAGAAAATTGATATGAACAGCGGCTCGTTCACGGTTAGAGTTTGAGTTTAGAGTTTAGGGTTAGGTTTAAAGATTTCGGTTGGGGTTAGGGATTAGGGATAGGTGTTAGGGTCAGGGTTTGGGTTTCGAGTTTAGCATTAAGGGTCAGGGTCAGGGTTAGGGTTAGGGTCTAGTGTTTTGAGGTTAAAGTTTATGACTTAAGTATGAAATTTAAACAAAGCCTAAATAGACGACACAAGTGATCATTCTTTCATGGTTTTGTGTCCTTTTCGGTGTTTACCGTAGCTTTTTTGATTAATAATTTGTATAGCTAAATATCCCCGCTGGCTCATGTGTTCTGTTCTTCCTGTTTTATGGAAGCATGTTATCCTTTGAATTATAAAAAAGCACAAAGGAGGAAATCTGGAGCGCTGTATATGTGCCGTTTCCCCTGACTGAAACAGTTGTAAAATGCTCCCCGCTCCCGTGGAAACACTCTTTCGAGGGCTCGCAACCTCCGCAGCTGCACACGAACGTTGCACAAGCCCCTGGACCGTACGTCTTTAAGTGCCTCCATGGATGTGCTGAGTGTGAGCTCTGCTGGAGACTCTAGCCTCCCTCTGGGTCTTGGCTCCGGCTCCAGGCCGCGGTGGGGGAGTAAAAGGATTACTGCCGTCTATGTCTTTTAAACAGCCTTCCCTAAGCCTTTTAGCTCCCCATTCATTCTCACATCCAAAAGAAATCAATCCGACTCTACGAAAACTGTACAGAGGAGGAGAGAGGGACAAAACAGTGCTTCACGACGATGTGGTGAATTTGATTTCATAGGCTCTCTGCTTGTCTGCATGTATGTGTTTACTCTTCTTAATCTTTGTAATAGCTTTAAAGGGTAACGCCACCAATTTTTCACATTAAAGAGGGATTAAAAGCACTGATGGACATTTACTCAAGTACTTGTACTTTACTTGAATATTACAATTTTCTGATTCTTTATACTTCCACCCCACTACGTTTGGAGGGAAATGTTGTACTTTTTACTCTGCTAATGTATCTGATAACTTTAGTTGCCGGTAACATACAGGCTTTATCAGAATCAAAGTGGCACGTTATTAATCTATTTTATCCTCAATTAGATTAAAAAAAAATATAAATTTCTGATAATCAGAAGAATGCTGAATATTAGATCCCACTCAAGTATGTGTGCTTTTTACAACACTGTGTACAGGTATTGGGGAATACTACTGTTGATAAAAGAAGAAGCAGAAGAATGTAATCTGCTAAATTTACACAGCATCCTGTGATGTCACTCAGTGGCTGAGTTGCATTGTGGATAATGTGGGCACCAGGTTTTGAAAAGGAGGGGGGAATTTGTGAAAGAAATAAGGCGATTTCCCTTATGACTCGAACAGTGTTGAAGGATTGTAATGTTAGACCAGTGGACTGCTGTCAAAACCTGGTACCTCCATTACCCACAATGCCACATCATTGGGGGTAATTTATCAGCTTACACGCAGCTTCCTCTGCAGCCACACGTAGCTTTATGCAGCTTTTTTTTCCACATATGCTGTAGCACTCCCCAAGACCTGCTAACACACTTACACTTACTAATGTTTAAAATTGGTGCAGTTATGCCCTTTAACCAAACAGTGCCCTGGTGGCAGCAGCTGTGTAGGGAGCAAGCTGGGCAGACAGACTGAAGGAGAAAGAGGCACTTAGGATCAGTATGCGCTCGGCACAGTCTCCTTAATAAGTTTTCATTCTCACTGAGAGAGCCGCTTTCCCTTTCAGAAGCCCGTGGCAGCGTCAAATTATCGCCTCTTTAATCACAGAGCAGCCAGGTGCTCCCGCAACAATCAACGTCCCATTAACTCGCCGCCCCGCCTGTTTGGAAATGTATTTTCAGGTTCATACAGGATGTCGCACTGTAGTTAGCTGGTGTCAGCAGGGTTACGGCTCGTCCGTCAGCCGGGTCATGTTTCCTCGCCCGTTCGTTGCGTCCATGTGTACACTCGGATGTAATGCAAACACACAGAACCACTGCAGGCTTTTTCCATCTCCTATCGTGTGCTAATTCTCTCTCTCTCTCTCTCTCTCTCTCTCTCTCTCTCTCTTTCTCTCCTCAGTAAACCCTTCCCCATCGGAGACAGAGTGACGTTCAGCGGGAAGGACTGCGTGTGCCAGCAGTGCTCGCACACACTCGTCAAGCCCAATGAGCCGATCAAGATCCACGGGCCCAGCCGTAAGTCCGGCGTCCGCTCCTCACTCTGTCCGTTCTGTTTAGGGCCACCGGGCGCTACAGTGCAGCGAGTCTAATGCGATGTGTCCGCGAGACCCATTTAGCTCATTTAGCTAATCAAGTGTCTGTCAGATCGGTGGTCGGACCTGTCGTGCTGATCCGCCAGCTGAGAATAATGCAACACAAACAGACACATCATTCACCCATTACTGTCAACATGCAGAGAACAGAGGACGTGATCGGACTGTGCATCAGGTCACATATTCCTGCATGTGCTATATAGTTGTTGTACGCACACTGCAAGTAGCAGTTGAGTTGTATTTCCTGTCTGTCATTGGGTAGATTGGGACTAAAACAATCTACCCAAAGCAAGGAAATTGACAAATTATGATCCCAAAACAGAGCGGTAGTGATTGATAGTGAATCATTTGTTAAGTGTGGCGCGCAGACAACAGGCTGCTGCTCACTGGCTGTGTAGTAATAACAGACGGTGGAGAGGCAGTGAATAACCGTCCTCCTCAGATCGCTCCATTCAGGAGAATAAAAAACAAACGGCTCCCCAGGTACGTGTTCATCACTCGGCCTTATGGGGAGGCAGACTATGAGATGGGAACAGAGTGCAGCCACTAAACGTAATGCACTGGCTTTTTACAGCCCAGTCATCTTTTTAGTATTTAACAATGCAAATGTATGCTCTGCGTGTGTGAAAGTGCTGGAATTACATTCAGCTGGTGCAAAACGATTATTTTAGGGGGAAAAAGCTCAGAGCAGGCACTGGAATAACACAGCGGAAAGTATTATCAGAGGACGTTCGCTTATTTATGCATCACTGACCAAACCCTAACCCTAAGAAATTTAGTTTCATAACCTTAATGAAAGTTTTATCTGCCCAGCTTAATCCGTCTTTGTGTCTCCTCAAAGCAACAGTTCAACATTTAGCACACTTGTTCAGTTTCTTGCCAAGTTTGATGTCACTTTCATGACGCTGCCTGTGAGCTTAGCTTAGCACAGTTGCTAGCTGTGCCCGAAGCAATTTTAAATCCACCATGATGTCACCCATTGGTTCATTTTGAAGCTGCCAGTTAAGCATTGTGATCATTGCTGTCTTATTTTTGTGGAGCCAGAAGCGACCGTATTCGGATGAGAGGGTGGTGTTGATTGGATCTGACTGCAGTCAAAGACCTTGAGTATCGAGGGTCGCGTCCTCTCCGTATACTCCAATGGACCATTTTTAAAAAACGCAATGGCAGATCCTGAAGCCTCTCGATAGGTACCGGAAGTTAGCTGCAAATATTAGCAGCCCAGTACTGTAAATTAATGAATCAATAGATCATGTAACTACAAACTGCCAATCTTCTTTACTTCTGTCTCTCTGTTTTCATGCATTTAAATTGCCCGCTTAAAACTGTTTCTGCCCCGTGAATCACATGACGGTCAGCATTTTGAACTTCCGTTGTCGCGACTCTGTCTTCTCAAAGGCTCCATGAGCAACTTTTCATTAATAATGAAGTAGCCACGCCCTAAAGCGTACCCTGCTTTATCATCTATTTTACCCTAAATGGGACTGTAATTTACCAAATGAACATCATGCTACGTGAAGCAGCCTTGAAACTAGGGTTGAGACCATCTCGTCAGACTCCATAAGATGACTTCTTTTTGCAACCAGTGCAGTCACCCCCTGCTGGCCATTAGAAAGAATGCTCAGACTCTATCAGACACTTCTGTTAAAGGCAGTACAGAGGATTTTCCAAATCGCCGACGGTTAAAATCATTTTCAAATGATTCAAGAGCTTGAGACCGCCTCCTCCCCCATCCACCCTCATAGGAAACGCCTCCCCCTACTACGTAAAAATATAGCGAAGTGTAGCTCTTTTAGATCCGCGGACATAATTGTCACAGGGAGACATGTCACTCACTCAGCTATTGGAATAAATTCCACATTAGCGTTTTAAATTTCAACCACATTGTCCTTGGGGAACTAAATCTATGCATTCATAGATTGTATATAATCAACGCCAACAAGGTTGCCGTCAAATTATGAGAAGTCGCCGTTCTGGGGCTAGCTAATTTGGGTGCATTGCAAATGCATGTTAGCATAGGTGAAGTGAAGCAGACATTGAAGACTTTCAAACACCGTTCCTACCCCAAAATAAAGGTTCGATCGGGTGGACATAATCAGTAGAAGTATACCACGGAATACATTTTAAATGTG
>OMLP01023999.1:13312-23382 GCA_900302685.1 Spondyliosoma cantharus | reverse complement strand
GCTATGTATAATGACAAATGGGATGCAGTCCTGAGGGAGGGGGAATGAGCTGAGGCCCTGGAAGCATCTGAGGCCCCTATCGGTTGAAGAGGGTCGTACTATTAAAATGACAATATAAATGTAAATCCTAAGTAATAATTCTTAAAAATGGCTGACGCGACCCTCCCCTGGATCACGTGCGTCACTGCACTAACATGGTCTAGGGGCAGCATTAAACATTGTCTAATTGAATTTATGGCCCTTTAAATACCACTTAGCACCCAGTAGAGCATAATGATATGCTTTATTTAACATATCTAAACAAAGACGATTACGGCATTGTGCAGGTTTAATGGTGCACAAAACGTTCTCCCTCCACTTGATGAAGAGGCCTGTTTGCTCACGTGAACGTCTTGTTAAGCCTCGGCAAATAAAAGCCTCCTCATAAAGTTGGTATTTTTGCAGCATGTAGGACAAACGCTTGATTAATTTGAACTCTGTCAAGTCTGCATGGAGATATCAAGAACTTCCCATGGCAAGTTCAAAGGGAGCGCTAATTAGTTTGACCTTTCCTGTCATAATTAGCATGCCCAGGCAACCTCCCACAATTCACCGGCGAGAACAAAAGGGGCAACACTCAAGCTGCGTTTCTGGATAGAAAACATTCTCCTTAATTGATGTTTTCAAACAATACATGACACTATGTTTTGTTCGACATGCCCCTCATTTGCACAATTCTTAAGACGGACGCAGATCTTAAACGTACACGCACGCAGAAATACTCGACTTGGGCGAGTGTCTTAAAATGTAAGACAGGAGCACAAAGACGAGGCATGCAGGGTAGGGGCAATTAGAGCTCTGGCAGCTATATCACTTCTTCAAGGGTGTCAGAGGTACTAAATGTGATTTATAGTGGGAAGTCCTGCTGGGCACTCTTAAAGGGGAAAGAATTGAGAGGCATTCGAGAAGAGTGTAATGGCTTAATATTACTATCTAAACAATTGTTGGTTTATTTCATTTCTGTTAATTTTTTGGAGGGGTAGAAAAATAAATCCACTTTAGCCGGAGACAAGATGAACCGTCACTTGTACATTCTGCTTGGGCACAAATGTGTGTTAAGTAATCCTACAAGTGCAAAGCCCATTGCTTAGGGTACTCAAAGTATTATTAACCATTTATCTGCAGCCAGGGTGAGCCAACAACAGCCTATGGACAGGATTAGAGTACAAGACTAATGCTTATATCTGCAAACACATCAGAATGACTACCACAGCTACAATAAACCCTTGTGATCTGTTTCAGATCTCGTTCCACTTTCCCATCAGTCGTCATCACAGCCCCTATAATTCCCTTTCTTAGCGCCAAGATTTTTCGGTCTTTTTTCCTTTAGATAGGAGGCACAAAGAGAACAGGACGGAGAGAGGTGGCTTTTGTTTTGGTACCTCTGTGTCTTCCCCCACTCGTTCTCTTTCTCTTCCCTTCCCTCTGTGGGGCTCTGGTGTGATTATTACACTTTCAGTGGAGGATTTAACCACGGGCCAGTTGGGCCATCGCCTCGGGGAGGCCCCGATTTCAATGCGCGTGTGCTACTTTTTCCCCCAGTTTATTGCCTTGCCTTTTATTCTGCCAGACAGTCCCACTGACATCAGGGGGCTCTTA
Source organism: Spondyliosoma cantharus (assembly GCA_900302685.1). NCBI lineage: Eukaryota > Metazoa > Chordata > Actinopteri > Spariformes > Sparidae > Spondyliosoma > Spondyliosoma cantharus. The sequence goes on along the minus strand of OMLP01023999.1, from coordinate 21,744 downwards.
GAATAACTCGCCCGAGGCAATCAGATCCCTGAACCTTAAATCAGCCACCGTATACTGGTATAGGTTCCAGATCTGAAAATGAGCTAGTGCTAATAGATACAGATAACTCATCTGATGTTAAGGTCGAAACGATTTCTTTATTGTTTTAATATTTGCGTAGTCTGACCTTTAGCTAAGACGATAAAACAAATTGTGATTAAAAAAACTTGATTGTGATACTTGAATATTTGACTGAGCATTGTAACGCTCGGCTTTGTACTCTTTGTGTTTTAAGTACTGGGCATGAGATAACACCAGGGTTTCCGTTTTCTGGTGTGTGATTTTATTGTACTGGGACCTCCTTCAGCTCATTGCCTAATATTCCAAGAGTCCAAAATTACTGGGAAAATGTGTTGATGTGGGTAATATTTAAATCTCACCAGTCGTAATGTCCCATGAAACTAATTCCCTCCAAGCACAATTTAAAGGTGAAGCTCTTGTTTCTGGAGAAAGACAGTTGATTGTTGAGTCTTATTCCCAGGATGTCAAATGCTGATGCTTTGGATTGGTTATGCATGTCCTGAATCATTTTTAATCTCAATAAACACAGATAATATTCTGCATTTCTCCTATTTATCCGCAAGATTGAAACAGAAAACCCTGCATATAGTTGCAAACTCCATCAGCAATTAGTTTAGTATCTTCCCAAAACTGCATTGCAAGAGCTTCATTCACATCCCTCTCCCTTTTTGAATAGCAGAATGAAAATTCCTTTTTTAACACTACACCTCACACTACGACAACTACGTTGGGGCATTATCCAGAAATATTTCAGAGGAATCTGTAAAAGCCTCTTTACTTACTGCCAAAATCATAATTAAATGCTAAATTATATTCTATGTTTTTCTCAATCTGATAAAAACATTTGGTAAATACGATCTCTGTGCTCCATTCATACTCTTTGTGTTCTGTTTTTCCTGTTTTCGCTCTACAAATCTTTTAGAGGTGCAGATCACGGAGAGAAAAACCTATCGTGGTTTGGATCTGAAGGGTAGATAGCAGCTACAATCGATCTGTGACCGTTTTTTTTATCCTGCTAATTGGTCTGTATGAGAGTTTAGGCATAATTAGCTGTTGGTAAAATCAACAGGGACCCTCTTTTGTATTGATGGTCTTGGCCTCTCTCTCTCCTCCGGTCAGCACAGGCTGTGTGTGGATCAATGTGACAAGTCAAGTGCAGGTCAAGCTTATGTGAAAAATTCAGACCAACTATCATACGATGAAAGGAGATCAATATTCTTTTGTGCTGTGTGAATAAACAGCACTTATATCCAACATTGTGAAGCTGATGAGAAGTGAATAACAATAATACTAAAGAAATACTAATAAATAAATCACGCAGCAGCATAACAGCCTCTTTTCCAGACCAAGTAATTATTTTTCATATATACGTCATACATTCACAAGTTTATGTGCAGGAACTAGTTTTAGAAAGTGCAGTTTTCTTTCACATTACAGCAGCAGTAGTTCCCAACCCTTTATATACTTTGACCCTGTAGAATTAAGCAATATATAAAGGACATGGGTAATAACCACATTTTTGGGGCTGTACTGATTCATCGGCTGAACATCAGTATCGGCTGATCGTCACAAAAAAGATGACATTCACAGACGGCATCGCCTGATGTTTATCTGTTGTGTCACATCAATTTTGCACTGGAGATAAGGTGTTTGCTTAAGACAGCCCTGCCATCAGTTTGTGAGCGGAGCGGGAAAACCTAGAACAGCCCAAAAAGGTTTTTGAATTGGGGTATAACGGTACATGTATTTGTCAGTACAGGTATGGACGCCAGGGCTTGGATGCATTCGGTCAAATAATATGTCTGACTGTCCCACTGTGGCGAGAGCATACAGCATGTCTATGGGCGAGAGTATAATCATCCTGATCCACACTCCAACCCATTGAGTGGCTGTAATCATAGATTTGTAATAGAACTAGGTAGTGAATACAAATTCAAAATTCATATTCTGTCCAATAGACCAGAAAAAGTTTACAGCTTCCAGGTTTACTTCTAGGTTATACGGCCTGATGAATATGTGCAGTAGTGTGTCTCCTGCTGGCCCCTACAGAGAGTTTACACTCTGCTTATAGACATTACATTGTGATTTATAAATGAACTTTCTCAGCTCCAGGAAAGTTTTACAAATATAAATCCTCCCTGGATAAAAAAATAATAAAAGGAAGAGTGATAATTGACCTAGTATGCAGTTGTTGGCGTCCTGTCAACAGTCTTACAGATGTCTCTTTTATAATGGCGGTCTATAGGGAAAATACTTTTAGCCCCATGAGTGGCCACCGAGCAAAAAAAACCTTATATCCAGGTCTATAATTTATGGCTTTTTTTTGCTTTTCTCCTATTGTACCAAACTCGTACCGATCTGTGACCCCAAAACAGAGGTAGTAGCGGAAAAGAAAGAGCGAATCAGAAATATGGTTTGTTTTTCTCATGCCTGATCCTGTCAATCACCTCGCAACCCCTCAGATTCCTGTGGCCCCTTCAAGGGTCCTGACACCATGGTAGTGGTTGCATATTTAGTAACGCACCACGTCTTCCACTGGGATAACAGCAAGTTAACAGGAAGGTAAACGAGCCATATTCTCAAACTTCATCATCCAAAATGACCTGACCCCATCTGATTTAGATACACATGAGCAGACAGTCTCAAAGTTTACCTTTAATTAATCAGATTTGTTTTTCTGAATTAAAAACACGCTATTTATAAGAAATGGTACACCTATAATCAATCAAGTAAAAAAAAACAACAACACCTTGGCGAAATGCAAACCACAACATGATTAATTCACAATACTGAGTAAACACTTAATAATTTCTTAATGTAGAACTGTCAAAAGACCTGATTTGTTGCAGGCTGATCTGTGCATAATTAAGTCATACAGTCATTTCTGTCCGGTGTGTGTGTGTGTGTACGAGCGGCTGCCATGTGTGTATGTGCTTCCGTGTGTGAATGACAGCTCGAGGAGCCCGTGTAGTGGGTAAATGTTGCAGAAGGCCAGCGTCTCGGGAGTGAGCACTGTGGATCTGTGATCTCTGATCTGTGCGGGAACTCAGCAGGACACTACCACTGACTCTACTATCGTATCAGCCGTAGACATAAACTCACATTTGGTGGACTCCCCTTTCTCCTGCTCCAAGAGGTTTAGCATGTCTGAAAGTGATGGCTCGCCCCTCCTAGAAGAGGTGTATCAGGAGTCAGAGCTCTAATAGGAAGTAATTGCGCGCTTGCTTTACCGTGGCACCCTACAAGGGATACAGGTCAACAGAACAGCTGGAACTTAGAGAATGTTAAAAACAAACACGGTTGCTTGGGGTATATTTGTGGACTGGCTCCAATGAGATAAAAAGCACAGTGTTTTTCTTTTATAGGCTGCAAGAGGGGTCTTCACAGGAACAGTCGCGGCTTTTAACGTCTAATTGCAGCAGGAACAAAGCAGCTGAGGCTCTGCGTGAAAAGAAATTCATAGTTGTAGCTTAAAAACAAGAAAAAGTGCTTTAAACTGAAAAGAGCAAACATTGAATCATTGTTAAAACGATGTTAAGTTAAATTCATTAATATTGAAGCCCGGGCTTTGTTGAGACGGCTTTAAGTCAGATCGTATCAGCCTTTAAGATCTGAGTTTAAGATTTTATATGCAGTTTATGCAAGCAAAATGGGCCACCGCCACATCGAGCTCTCGCCTCACTCTTTATTGGAAGCTTTCTTAAAAAACGACTGATAAAAGCCAAGGGCATCTTTAAGAATTGACACACTCTTTAAAACATACATCTCATGAAAAAGACTTAAAGAGGGCCAGTTGCAAATTTAATATAACTTGGGGGATGCAGCAGTGAAATACCATCAGTGTGCGAGCAGCGGCTGTTCACAAAGTAACTGCCTGGGTCTGAGAGAATACTACGCTCACATCACATCTAAAAGCCAAACACACTGGCAGACAGAGGCGAGGCAGGCAAGGCTGATGAAGAGTGAGGAGAAAAGGCAGGCTCAATTGAGCTGGAGAGATATACCCCGATTTCACCTTTTTGCATCACTTGCTTTTGTACTATATGTCCATTCAGACAAGAGCCTTTTATGGCATGAAAGTAAGGGTTTGATGAGTTCATCTAAGTAAATAAGCAAAAAAAAGAGGAAAAAAAAGAAAAAAGTTTCAAGACACGTCTGATTCCTCCCACACCCTAAAGACCCCAAAAAACAAAGAAAACCTGGACAAAAGAGCTCTCAGTATTCAGAACAATACAAGTCAAGCGCTCCCAACACATGAGAAACTTAAGTGTAATTCTGTTCACTCCTATTTTGATGCACTTTTCTTTTTTCAGCCCATAAATATTTGATGAAATGGGTCCAAACCAAAGCTATATAACACTCCTGCATAACTGATGCTCACACCCGTGAGCCATCAACATTAGGGGCATGATTGAGTGCATTCAAATTAATTCAAATTGCACATTGATTACCTGATGGAATAAATTGGGTCCTTCCCAACGCATTCCCCCGTCATTCTTCAGCTCTGCTTACATGCAATAGATCCCAGAGAGAGAGTAGCATTTGTGAGACAGAAGGGAGAGAAAGGGACGGGTAAGACCTTGGCAAATGTTCATTTTTATTTCCCATATATTTCAAAATGATGTGTTGATTTGATCTCTGTGGGAAGTTAATTAGGTTCATGGATTGCTCCAGGTATTCTTCAGGTAATTCAGAGTGTCATGATCTCTAGAAAAAAAAAGAAAAAAAAAAACCCTCACTTTGCTCCAAACACACTGCTGCATTATTGGGAGTAGCTAATTATTTTTACTGTGTCAGGGGTGTGCATTTTTGCCCAGTAGTAACGCAGTGAAAAGGAATAATAATTGGAAAATCTAATGAGATGAGGCTAGCAGCCACAAAGAACCTAGCCTACATTGTAAAAAGTTAATGCAATTTACAGAAGTTACTGTGATCCTCTGAGGCTCACGTTCAGACCTCAACCCTACGAGAACCTTTTCTCTTTCTTTAAATCATTATTATTAGCTGCCATTGGCCAGTGAGGAATGATTTTTTCAGTGGTCTTAACATTTTAACATTTGTACTGTCAGTCAGGATGATAAAGTCATGCAGTATCAGGACAAACAGAGTCACTGACACTGCATTGCAATTCATGGAAGATTGCAAAGACCCAAGCCTTAATTTCTGCAGCAGCGCTGCTCTCAAAAGCTGAGGTAGTAGCTTCAGGACGAGCCTTAGGCATCTCCCAGCTGTCAAAGTTGGGAGGATATACAATGAGGCCACTCATTTTCTGCTGAACAAGTTGTTCAGCTCTGAGCAGGTACAGGACCTGCAGGGTGGTTTGCATACTGCCACTGTGAAGGTTGAGAGAAGCAGAACCTCTCATTAAAACCTTCAGATAACATTAGTTCTTCTATCAACACTTTACACCAGCCAGTTATTTTCCAGCTCCTCTGCAGGTTTTGCCTCTGTGGAGCAGCTGTCTTAAGAAACCTAACGTAAACATGAATAAATAAATTTCCCATCTAATTACTCGCTTGAAAAGATTCATTCACACTCTCACCTTTCAGCTATATTTTATTTAAACAAAGGACATCAATCCTTGAATCATAAATAAAGGGTCCGCTCCATGCCAATTGTTTTAAAATGTTAAGCTATAACTAAAGCCTCGTAATGAAGCTGATCCGCAGAGACCAAGGTCAAAAGTAAAAATCATTTTGGTAATCCGATGTACAACAGTTCCCTCACACGGTGGCATAATTAACTTGAATATATTAATTCTTTAGTACACTGCTTATTGAATTATACATCCTCAATTTGCCTTCGACAATACAGTGTATTGAGCAATGATGGTGAATAAGGAGTAGTAGATAAGACCTGTTGGCATATCTGGAGCCCCAGAGCATGAATTATTATCTCCGTCTCACTGAAGGACATTCTGTTGGGTTCAGGGAAATCATGAACTCCCTCCGAACAGGCCTATTTGTCTGAGTAAGCTGTAATTGCTTTCTCGTGAGGAAAAGTTTCAATATTTTAAGTAAAAAATTGTTAAAGCAAAGTACACTGAGGCTGCAGGAACTGAACGGACTACCGAAGAAAAAGTTCTTTATATGATTGTAAATGTCTAAATGGGTAAATTTGTGCACGTGTTCGACAACAGTTGTCGTCAGTTTTACAATCGAATGACAACAAGTGACTGTGGACATTGTTTGCAAATTTGGACTGGTCTCTACATGACTTTTCATGGGGGTAAAATCTTTTTTTCAAATGTTTTTTTTTTTTTTTTTTAATCTGAGAAAACATATGTCATAAACAAACCCCTCTCTTGAAGATCGATTAATTTTATAAATGGGTCAATTAAAAATGAAACCTAAAAATAATAATTATTCATTTCAGTTGCGGTGCAGAAGATGAACAAGAAGCTGCTCTATAGCCTGAGTACAGCAGACACTTCTGTACCGCTTGCCAGGCAGCAGCAGGCAGCGTGTCTTTGGCATTTTTCTGTCGTGCAGTTTCTTGTTCCTTAATAGCAACATATGCACTGATAGGTGAAATATGGTAATAGTAACAGATGTATTTGACCAGTCATCTTGTCAGTTGGGTTGTAAATTTAGAGCAAATTATTTTTAAAAAAATGTGTTTTATGTACAACTCTGCGCTTCCACAAGGTTACAGCAATATCAAATTTGGACATAGTACTGCCATCAATCAATCATCAATCAATCAAATGCATTTTGCTACAGTAGCATTAAACCTGTACAAAGATCAGCTGATACCAGACAAAACAAAACGGACAATTAATGTGCCTGCTAGTTATCGCAACACGAATGTGAGTGTGTCTGGTGTTCATTAATTGGTATTTCCTTGCTGTATCAGACATATTCTTCAGTACTGCAAACAAATATTTTCCACACTCCATCATGTGCCCCACATTTAACCCATAATCCCTTCTGCTTGAGTGCTTGTTAAATACCGGTTTGACAAAGGCGGCGACACTGTAAAACTTTCCCATTGTCTTGTCAGTCATGCCTGGAGAACTCACATTCACATCTCTCATTCGCACTTTTTGATCCGCAAAAAATGGCAAAGATTCTTTTATATTCAAATGAGAACATTAACATTAGACATCCAGCATCACAAAGTCCCTCTCTGTTAGCATCTCATTTGAATATCTCATATCTTCAAGACACTGCTCGGTTAGAGTCATCTGGGCTTTTGTCCCCAGCATGGGAGACCACAGGCAAGTCAGAGAGGTGTCACACATCCAGCCTAGTAATTTGTCATGAAAGAACCCTTTCCTGGGATGAAGGTAACGAGCTGTCAAGGTTATAACGACTAGCATAAACATAGCTAATTAATTAGAAACCAGGTGAGGCGGGCTAAGGCCACACTGCTGAAAGAATCCATAATTAGCTAATATGTTACGTATACTCCTCAGAATATATTGTTGGGAAGGCAAAATAATTATGTTGGTGTGAATATCAACAAGGAGGGACTGATAAGGAGTCTCTCAGTGGCACCTGTAACAACCTCAAAGAGAGCATGCATTATAAATACAAAAGGCAAGCCATCCTCTATTAGAGATGAAGACCAAAAGACACTCAGACAATAACATGTCAGCATCTCTTAAAGTGCACACCAACTCCCTCAGACGTCTCAAAAATGCCAAACAAAATGAAAATGGCATGCTCCGGCTCAGAAACTTGGCGCTGAGTGAAAACTTTTAGACAATGCTTCTCTCAGAGGACCGAGTTGTCTCTTTTTAGACTTTGATAGTCAATTGCAGCTAATCTATCTATACTGTTCACTGGGAGGAGAAAGGGCTTTTATTGTGTCAGGTTTGTAATACCATTTTGATATTGTAATTAAGGAATGAAAATAGAGACAAAGCATCGCTGTAGTTGTGAATTTAGCCAAGGCCAAACAATAGCTCTGTGGGAGTTGACATTCACGTTGAAATTTAAGTAGGTAGATGTCTAGATGTGTCTATATTGTGGCTTCAAAGGGTGGCATTGTGAGTTTGCAGAATTATTATTATTATTATCAGTGTAATTACCATTAATTCTGATTAAAATTTGGGAAGCTGAAGACACACGGCATACCAATTCCTTGGCCCCAGGCCATATTTCAAAAAATTTGCTATATTTGATTAATTCTGAGCAAAGTTGGAAATCCCTTCATATGGCAATGAATACACACCCGATTTGTTTTGTTTTGGAATAGGTCTGTTTGTAAATTCAGGCTGCATATCATAATCTAGTCCTGCAGAAGGCCTTTCTTTCTGAGTCTTGAGAGATTTTAATTTTTTTTTTTCAAGTTGTACCACCATCAAAATTTGCAACATACAGCATATTGCAATGTAGATACAGCATCTGATTTAGGTGACTTTATGC
>OMLP01023995.1:0-11731 GCA_900302685.1 Spondyliosoma cantharus | reverse complement strand
AAACAATGGAAGAACTTGCAGCAGCATTGGCATCAATGACAACAGTCACTGGATGAGCCATCAACATTCCAGAGTGTATGGCAGCAGTTATCATATGAATAGTGTCCTCATGTGCACCTGGCTGTCTATTATTCTACACCACTGGCACACATTTGCACCTCTACCTGGGTCAGCCATCAACATTCCAGAGTGTTTGTTTGTAAGTATCTAGCTTAATAACTTCTCTGTTTTTATAACTTAATGCCGCTTTGAGTATTATGTCACGTTAGTTTTTCAGCACTTACGTAAAACCATGATTTATTAGCAAACAGATAAACAATAAGATAACACTTAACATAAGATAAGATCGCGGAGGTTCTTCCACATTTTGCGGCATATGGCCTCCTCCTTTGCAACCTTCTGGCATCTCTATGTTCCTTCATTGAAGGATCGTACAGATACCTGTACCTGCCCTCGAACTCGTTCATCTTCCTGTTTCCGGTTTGTCCTGCCGCTGAAAAAAAAAGAGTGGTGCGCGGCCGTCCCGAAATCCTGGCGTGCCAGCGAGATCGACGTCATTTTGATGTCACGTTGTCGCGCAACAGGTTGAGAGCGGCGAGTATTCTCCAGCCTTTACTGCCTTATGCCTTAATATATGTGGTGTTGTATGTCTTGGCTACTAATTTATGCTGAATCAGTATTCATAAAGGGTTATTCATTTGTAATAATGCCTTTATTAAATTGTGCAAGGTTTTTAGTAATTAACAAAAATGATGTGTATCTGAAAAATATATGTATATGTGAAAAAGTAGCAGTTTTGACGTTATGACATCTATATGTTGTGTTGCAGAGATGTCTACTGAAGTTAGCATGTTAACCAGTTAGCCCCAGCCCATCCCAGCCAAGCTAGCTGACTATGGTCATCCAAAGGCTAATGAGTTGAAATCCTTTATTTGAAGGAGTTGTTAAACTGTTCAAGGCCAACAGTTATTTGTCATTGTACAACACAGCCATACTTTTGACTTAACTGAGTAAACACGGTATGTATGACAAGAAAGTAAAAGAACTCAAGTCAAATCAATCAAGCCGTTAGTTATAAAACATGCCTTATCATAAAGTGGTGCCATTATATCTTCTAATGTGAGAAATGTTTGTCACAAAGAAACCCTTACAGGTATTTCCATGCAAAATTTTTGATTTTCAACTGTTCCGTTCCGTTCCGTTTTCTTGACCGCTTTATCCCTCTCGGGGTCGCGGTGATGTTATAGTCCCCCTTTTTCAGGGGGATTACTGGAGCCTATCCCAGACCCTGAATGAGTCGCCAGCTCATTGCAGGACTGATTTTCAACTGGTCAAATTTAACACCTTATCATCATTTAGGACAAATGCCACTCATTTCAAGTGCAACTATCAGCTTGTCAAGTGGCGGTTCTTCAGATAACAGAGACCTAACAATCTATATGTTTTACCAAAATGGCTAGATTGACTGCATCCATCTCAGTTCTCCTGCACAGCCTGTCACAGTGTCCATGTTGCCTAGGGGACATTGTGAAACCCATGTTGTTCTTTTTCATCACTTAGAAGGTCAGTGTTTTTTTATGTAGAAAAAATGAGATTTGGGGATGTTCCTGTGAGCAAATTAGTGAAATACCAGGAATTCAGAAAGCAAACACTGAGCCAAAGTCAAACATCTCTGAATAATCGTATTTGGATAGAGTTTAATTACATACTGGGTGTTCTTCCCGGCAGGGCTCTGGCAGACACCAGGCAGATTGGTAAACTGACCAGGGAGCAGTTTGCCCTCGCCATGCATCTCATCCAGCAGAAGGTCAGCAAAGGCATCGACCCTCCACAGACCCTGACGGCTGACATGATCCCCCCATCTGAGAGAGGCACTCCTGTACCAGTAGGTCCCGCCCCACACACACGAAGTGCATGTTTAGTACAGCTCAGTGATATATCTGTATGAGTGTATCTCATGGGGTTCTCTTTCATAGCATTCGTTTCGTGTCTCACGTGCTCTGGGTCGCTGTTCGGTCTTTAGGGCTGCTCAAACTTGCCAGCCAGCTAGGAGCAATTCTAGTTAACTGCCTCAAGCTAGCGGTTAGAGTAGCCATACTCGGTGCTGGCCAAAGAGCTACAGAGAGTAGCAATACTCCAATAGGGCTAGGTAGCAATACCAAAGTCTTTTAAGCATTAGCCCACGGAGTAGCAATACTCTCCAAGGATAACGTTGACACAAACCACACTGAGCAACATCACTGTTTCCCTGTAGTAAAGAGAGAAATATAGAAATATTTTTCGCAAACTCACTAGTCGAACAGTAGCAATACTACGTTTTACACCACACCTCCCTGCTTCACAGCTAAGTTACATGCATAAAGCTAATGGTACACAGCCGCCCGTAGCTGTTTACACAACTTTGCAAACGAGGCTAATTAGTTAGCGAACCTGAAGAGAGCTAACTATGGCTCCCCCAAAAATACAGACGGCCCCTACTACAGAGGGCAAACAGCCTCAGCCACGAACCTGTCCGTGTGGTAATAACATATCACAATGGGACACTCACCCGATGTGTGCGACCTGTCTGGATGTGCAACACGCTCAGGCACCTCTAGCCTCACCTGGCAAGTGCATCCTCTGTGTGCGATGCTGGAGCTGCTTCTGGATGGGGTGGACAAAACCGATGGTCCGATGGCAACTCAGAGTTGTTAATCTCCGATGACGTCAAGGATGATGACTCCTTGTTAGCGCCATCAAGTCAGGCTGCAAAGCCTTTGGCTGCAGACGGGACAGTTCCAGCGTCAGCTTCACTGGATTTAGACATGCAGAAAGTGTGTAAATGCATGGCTGCAAAGCTGAACATCCCATGGCCTGCCGTGCAAGCGAAGACAACCAGGTCTAGCTATGATGGAAAGAGGCTGCCCAAGATGAAGAAGACGGGAAAACAACTGCTTCCCTTCTTACCAGAACTCCTGAATGAGCTGGTCGCTATGTGGAGAGCCAAGCCATACAGAGACAAGCACCCTATCCCTGGAGGCTTTCTTCTTGACTGCCACGGGATGGATGCACACAGGCTGCGTCAAATACTGCAGGTCGGGCAGGTGGTGGCGTCTCATCTCCACCCCAACGCCTCGGTATCGGTGTCAGGGCCTCCCTGCCTCCCTAACTCAACCACCTTCTGTCCATTCTGATGGACAAGAGCTACAAGGCAGCCACCCTCACTGTCAGAGCCATGAATGTGTCCCTGCTCCTTATGGCCTATGAGGCAGAATTGAAGGAAGAGATGACAGCAAGCTGTGGGAAGAGATCTGTGTAGTCACTGACCACTGCCTTTACCTCCATTCATAAAGTTGTGGTCCAGGCCACAGGCAGAGCAATGGGTTTTGATGGTCCTACAGGAGAGAGCCAGGTGGTTAAATTTCACCAACCTCGCTACGAGAGATAAAGAGGATCTCCTGGACACTCCAGTTGGCACAGCTGTAGCCCCAATGCAGAAGAGATGCAAGGTAAACAAAAGGGAAAATTAAACTGTACAGCTCTGCCTGACCAGGAAGGCTCAGCCGAGCACTGCAGGACCCCCCTGCCAGACACTTGCGCTCAGTTTGCTATTGTTCCACCTCAGACTCAGGGAGAATCGTCTCATATTTTACAAGAAGGGATCCACTCTCTGCTGGTGAAAGGAGCCATTCGAATAGTCCCACCTGGATAGGGCCAGGACGGGTTTTATTCAAAATACTTCATAATCCCAAAGAAAGGTTGGCGAGCTATTTTAGACCTCACGGCCTTGAACAGATATCTCAGAAAGTACAAATTCAGAATGTTCACGCGTCACTTCTGTGTTTCGTGCGCCCAGGGGATTAGTTCATGTCAGTCGACATTCCCATATACCCTCCACACAGGAAATACCTACGATTTGGCTATCAGGGGGTTTCCTATGAATATCTGGTTCTCCCTTTCGGCCTCTCACTCAGCCCGAGGGTGTTTGTAAAATGCACAGAGGCAGCATTAGGCCCCTTGAGGGAGAGGGGCATACGTGTGGCGACCTACATAGAGGACTGGCTCATAGCAGCTTCCTTGCAGCTGGAGACAGCGGTTCCCATGAAAACACTTGTAGAACACATAGAGACACTGGGTTTCAGAATAAATGTGGAAAATGGCATAGATCTGCGGTGTCACAGGCACTGCATACTCAGAGTGTCTGTGACGTGCGCTGCAGCGTTACGTCATTGGAAGAGCCTGGGCTTTCTGACTCAGGGAGTATTACCTGTCAGGACAGAGGTCTCAACAGATGCATCCCTGACAGGCTGGGGAGGGCCCTACGAAGGCAGGTCAGTAAATGGCAGGTGAAACATCCCACCACACTGTATTCACCTAAATTGTCTGGAACTAATGGCTATGGGTCTGGTCCTACGTCACTTTCTTCCTTTTCTGGAGGGCCACCATGTATTCATCTGGTCAGACAACATTACGGTGGGGGCATTGATAGCCCCACGGTGGACAGGAAAGCCCTGGTTGGCAGACATAGTACAGCTCCTGTGCGGTCAGCCAGCTCCTCTACCAGCAGAGATCTGCTGACACAGGTGCGTGTCATTCCTTTTCAGTGCTCTGTATTGACAGTCTTGTTGTTTTTGCAGAGATTACTAGAAAAGGGCAGAGCGTTTTCTACCATAAATGTTTATTGGTTAGCTATTGCAGCTTGCCATGTGGGTTTCGATGGTCACACAGTGGGGCAACACCCGCTGGTGTGTCGGATTATGAAGAGGGCACGGAGGAAGTTAGCTTCAGTAAGGTCAATGACACCATCATGGGATCTGCCAACAGCCCTGGAGGCTATCTCACAGGCACCCTTTGAACCCCTGGAACAGGTGGATATGAATATGGTGTCCTTACTGCTTACTTACTGCATTACTGATGGCCCTCACCTCTGCTAAGAGGGTGGGGGTAATGCGCGCTTTGTCTGTGAATAATGCTTGCATTAAAGTTGCTCCTGATGGTTTGCGTGTGCAACTCCGTCCTAACCCAGCTTCTTTTTCCTAAAGTGGTGGGTCCATGCATACGTATAGAGCAGAAAGCTTTCAACCCTTCGCCATTTACTTCTGGCTCTGCGGATATGTGTGGACAGGACACCAAATTTCAGAAGACCTGATAAGATGTTTGTGTCCTGGAATAAACCTCATAAAGGAAGACCATTCTCAAAACAGAGGTTGTCCCAATGGAAAGTGGGGGCCATTGCACTTGCTTACACTAGTGGAGGCTCACAACCTCCAGCAGGTCTGCGTGCACACTCTACAAGAGGATTGGCATCATTCTGGGCTCTTTGTGCGGCAGTCAGCTGGTCTTCACCTCTGACTTTTGCTCGGTTCTACAGCCTGGAATTACAGCACCCTCCTAACCTCCCGAAGTGCTGAGTGTAGATGTATCTGGGAACAGGGATTATTCACCAGAATAAGTCTACTGTCAGGGCTGGTTCCGGTAATGGTCTCTTAAGCAATCCGGGAGTCAGTATATCCCATAGTCAGTGCATTTACATGACACTCAAGAAAACCAAATTATTGGGTAAGTCTGACTATGATCGCATTTTTAAAATGCATGTATACACCATAAAGCCGTTTCACACCAAGTGCGAATTTCCGTGCGGATTATTCACATTTATTTAAAAAGATGATTTTATGGGTTATAATGGGAGCTTGCACACCAGGGCGGAACTTTCGTGTGGCAAAAAAAAATCCGGAACCACTTTGTCGTCTGCGGAATTCCGTCTGCGAAACTATGCGCTTGACCAATTAAATCATTTGCTTTGTATGACGTCACTTCCAGCCTGATAAAAGATGTAGCTTCATCTCGTTCTTCGTACGCCATCTTTCTTGAATGCCGAGGCAGAGTTTGTTGTTGCTGGTGACGTAAAGAGGTCAGCCAGACGTGGCTCTATTACCACTAGTTGAAATGGATACAGCGCCACATATCGTATGGCTGTAATCCAACTAAGCTGTGCATGTAAACGCAGTGAGTGAGACACTCACTCATGCTGCTTAGCGAACCGGGGTAATGCAAATAACCTAAAGTTCACAAATGGCTAGTCCACTGATCACATCTCAATTCCCAGCCTCTCCTGTACACATGTCGATGATGGTCAAAATAGTCAGGCTAGCTCCTTGAATCATAACTCCCTGTCATCTGTGTGAGGATGTGTGCGTGAACAGAAGATTGTGAGGCAAATTGTAAAGCCCTACAGATGCGTCTGCCTGGACATTCATATCAGATTTCAGTCTTTTCTAACACATGCAGCATGATGACATTGAATCCAGAGTGAGGGAAGTAATTCCCTGTTGCTGTTGGCAGTAGCAACAGTCTGTCAATCAGTCTGTCTGACAGTCACACTGAAATATGATCTTTATTAGTGATGCAAGATATATATCAGCCTATACATCAGTCAGAAAAATTATCGGCCCGGAAAAGAAGAGGTGCGGTGCACTTTTGCCACACTCATGATGTCAAAATGCTGCAGCTGGGTAGAGCCAGGCTGTGTTTAGTAGAGAGCCAATCATATCATCACTTGTTTGGAAGTTTTCTGATTTCACAGGAAGAGAACATTATTGTTGTTTGTAATAAATGTTCTGGGTTCAGAGAGGTGGAGAAAAGAGTTATCAATACAAATGTTGTTAGAGCTATGGAACGTTAAATCATCCATCTGTGCTCACTAAACCTGAGCCTCTCTTAGCTTCAGCTGTAAATAAACTACAGGTTGGACCTTCGTTTTGAGACGAATGAGAAGCAGGTACTTATCAGTTAGCAGTATCATCTGAAAAAATCCAGATGGTGCATCCCAAACCTTTTTTTTTTAATATAACCAGCCCTCTTCCAGAGAGTTACTAATTAATATTACTTCATTCTTAATTTTTTATGATGGCAGTGTAGGTGATGGTTGTTTCAGGCAATGTAATCCACCGCCACTTTAATCATAGCTGGAACGCCTTGGTTTTTTCATTTTCTATAAAGTTAGATGCTTCAGTAAAATGAGCTATACAAAGACAGCAAGAGACAAATGGCCTCAGGTTTTCTCTTATCATCCTGGGCTCCATGCAGATGTTAATGTAACTTTGTCCATGTTGTCCAACTGGTTGTATGACCATAAGCTGGTATTGTTTACTGTTATCATCAGTTTAATACTTATATTAGATAACAAAGTGCAGTAAAAGAGCTACTGATGACTTTTTCCAAATGTGTCCCATGCATGGACATGGGGTGGAACTGTAACTGTTTGTATCATGGTTGTCAGTAAATGAGGGGTTTGTGTTTGGCTGCAGAGTATGTCAGGATACATGACCCCAGTGGGATCAGAGATGGCTGCTCTCTCTGAGATGAGACGGGTAAGTCAATACTTCTTCTCTCTCTCCACTGCTCTGCTATACATCCTGTTTCTTGATCTCTTCTGATTCCCCAGTCTGACAAATCTGCCTATTTGCTGGAAGAGAACTTGAAAGTGTAACCCATGTGATTTTGAGGAGAGGTAAATCATGTATTGCCTAAGTGTCTTACTGCTGATGTTTCTACCTCTCCCCTCTTCCTCCTCTCTCAGGCTATAATGTTCAAGTTGTGGGTAGGTAACATTGACCTACAGTGTGTTGCCCTATAAATGCTTTCAGTGTCTGGCTATATTGGCTGATTACTGGAAAGCATTTGCAAGACTTTTCTCTCCATTCCAACACAATGCAGGGACATATTCTCACCCTGTCAGCTGTCCGAGAATCAAGGGAAGATTCAAGTTCCTTTTGAGCTGGCAATCTTTGAAAATTAGTATATTTAATAAAGCAGCTGCATTCTTACATTAGCAGCTGTTTGTGACCCTGGTATGAATAAATTAAATAAATCAAAGTGCAACAAGTGTTCCTGTTTAATAAAGGTACATCCACCCTCATGAAAACTATTTGAATGTTCTCAGAGGGGGACTGACTGATCCTGAATCTTTCCTCTCTGTGGCACTTGATCAATGGTGGTCACATGTTAGTCACTGACCCAGCTCCCACCTACTGACTCAACCTCTGTGCTGCTCCTCATATTGAGCGCTGGTTTCTCTCCTATCCACACTTCTCCTCTTCTTCCCTCCTTTGGCCTGGTCTGCCATGGCTCAGTTTTTACTGTTTCATCATCCCACTTCCTTCAGCCAATAAAGTTTACTTTGCCAACATGTTGTCTTCTTTGTCTCCTTCTCTTCCTCTCCTCTCTCTCTGTCCACCTGTCTCTCTCATTACAGGACAGCTCAAGCTCAGTGGGCTCAGGGGAGTTCACTGGCATCAAGGAGTTGGATGACATCAGCCAGGAGATAGCCCAGCTGCAGAGGTAACTAGAATGACACTCAGTAGAGCGCATACCTCCGCCAAGGCCCTACACTTTTTTTCAGTTTTTATTTCCGTCTCGCTACCTCCAGCCCTTTTCTAAAACAAAGTCTGTCTCCTTGCTGTGGGGTCATTCCATACCAACACACACCCAAAATCCAGGACTTCCAATTTCTTGAAAAAATGTATGTAAAACATTTCATGGGACAAAATCCTATAAATAACCTAGAACATTTTGCCATCAACTAGCTCCCATTCCCACAATGTTTACTCACCTATATAATTTCAATGCCAGCTTGTACCTAATGATGTGCTTGTCGCACATATGTGTCTCAGAAAGCAATTGGACTAAAACGTTCTGCCTCAGTGTGCTTTTAAATGACAGGAGCGCTGACCAACTGCCACTTTTAAGCCCCATTAAAACTGAGAGGAAAATTATCTTGAGGCATGCAAACACATCCACTTTTCTGAACTGCTCCACTAGACACATTTTTGACAATAAACACACAAACTCAAAGTGTTCCCCAGTAGACTCACAGTTTCTAACATGTCATCATCAACATGAAAACAAATGACAAGCAATCTTGTATGTCTTATTTGTTTATTTTTTTTTTTTTACCACTTTTCTTACATTTTGTACTAAATTCAGTGTTCAGTGTGTTCGGATGTGACTTCAAATATATTTCAAGTTTGGCATCAGCTTTTCAAAAACTTGAAGTCTTCCACAACAACGGGTAATAGTATTTCACTTTCTACAGCCAGTAATGCAAATCTAGTGGTAGCCTTTAAACAAACATTAAGATATTCCACATTTTTCATATATTCTTGCCATTATTCAAAGTTTTTACTATCAGCCAATTGCATTTGGCATGAGCTTTTAATCAGCTACCATTCACAGCTGCAACTTCTTCAGGACTTGCCTTCTCTATTTAAGATTAATATTTTGTTCAGAACACACAAGATGACATCATCTATATGCAACAGACCAAACCATCACAACATGTATTTGAAGATTTCCAGAACCCAATGAAAAAAGGTGAAAAGGTATCACACAGACAGAAAAGCTTGAAGTCAATACAGCACCATAATGAAACCACTGAATGTGATACTATAGCCAGTGAAAATAAAACAAAACTAGCAAATTAAAAGCAAAATTATAACCAATGTAACATCTTTGAAGTTTTTATATATACACAATAAATATCAACACTTTCACATACAGAAGTTTTAAAGGAAATTAAAATAATCCTTCTTGGAAAAGTCTACCATCAAATAAGTATATATAGTATAGTTGATCCTGTAGTTTTTGATATAGAAATCAAACTAACTCTATTAAACCAAGAAGGCCCTTGACTGTGGGTATTGGCTCAGAGCGTCAGCCTCTGATGCAAAGATGGCGGAGAGCGCTGCAGCCCACAGCTTAAGCCCACAGCTAACCATATGTATGTGCTTTTTGAATGGTGTTGCAGAAGAAGGCTGAGCTTTACTATTCATCTTGGCTTTGTCTCATCCTCTTGCTTCCACTCATCCACCCAATCAACCGTCAACTCTTACTTTGATGTGTATTTTATCAAATTTTTGTTTGTTCACCACTTATTCTCCATGCTGCGTCAGCACTCTTGCCTTTACCCAGTGGAATACTCTCAGGTAAACACACTAGCTCCTGAATATCTTTGGACTGGCATTCTGTCAAATCTACTGTGACAAAAACAGATCATCAATGTTTCTATCATAGTGGTTATCGTAAGGCTTTATACATTGTGATTTAAATGATTTCTTTTTAATAGTGTTTATTGATTTTTCATTGAACATCACACATTTGCAGTACAGTTGAAATTATCATGTATACAAGCATGGATCTGCTGCATTATCCAAATACTTACAGTTATATATGCAATTATTAAACAAGCTTTACTTTGAAGGGAGCAGGTTTCAGGGGTTAATCCAAATAGGGCACATTTAGGAGTAGGGATGAAGTCTTTTTGAAACATCTCAGTATAGGCCCTGAAGATTTTTGACCAAAAAGTGTGGAGTTTATGGCAGGACCATAGCATGTGTATAATATCCACTGGTTGGCCTTAACAGCGAGGGCATGAGGGGTCTGCATCAGGGAAGATCTTTGCCAGTCTTGCGTTAGTCAAATGTGCTCCCTTAAATTGTATCAAATTGTGCCTAGCACATGGGGAGGAGGTGTGTACAAGGTCAAGTACCCTCTCCCATTGATCTGCTGTCATTTCCTCTCCCAAAGTCTCCCTATATCTTGCAGTGAGTGAGGGATGGTATCACAAATATTGTTATAGAGAATGGAAATCAAACCCTTACAGTGAGGGGACAGTGAGAGAATGTTATCAATAGCGTTGTCTGTCGGTCTGGAAAGGACGTAATATTTTTCCGGATGAGTGATTAAATTATTTCTATTATCTTGATAGCCGAGATGAAGATGTAGAGTTTGTTAAAGGAGCGGTTCACAGCCTGTAGTTCTACATTTGTGTCAACATGATATGTCAGATAAACCTTCAACTCCTTCAAATTTGGCTGAAGTATTGACTTGGACTCAAATGTCAAACGTCAAAGTTCACTATGACCTCACAAAATGTACCATAACTAAATAATTCATAATTATGACAACATTTCAAAGAAATGTCTAAAGGGATAAAAAGATGAAGTGATGACATTTTATATCCAACAGTTCAAAGGTCATGTTCACTGTCATCATAACTCAGAACAGAAGGGCAGGTTGTAACCATATTTCACATTTGGTCACATGCTGAATTGGTGACACTAATCTTTGCTGTCCCCCGTCAAACTGCCGTCTATAGAGATGTTCTGTGCTGCTGGGTGACAAATATGTGTGCAGCGTCAATGTGTATGTGTGATGTGTAAATTGTTCTTCAGGTGATTGTCAGATTGGTTCTGTTGATATTGATCTTCAGGTGACTGTCTGATTGGCTCTGTTGATATTGATCTTCAGGTGATAGTCAGATTGGTTCTGTTGATATTGATCTTCAGGTGATAGTCAGATTGGTTCTGTTGATATTGATCTTCAGGTGATTGTCAGATTGGTTCTGTTGATATTGATCTTCAGGTGATAGTCAGATTGGTTCTGTTGATATTGATCTTCAGGTGATTGTCAGATTGGTTCTGTTGATATTGATCTTCAGGTGATTGTCAGATTGGTTCTGTTGATATTGATCTTCAGGTGACTGTCTGATTGGCTCTGTTGATATTGATCTTCAGGTGATAGTCAGATTGGTTCTGTTGATATTGATCTTCAGGTCATTGTCAGATTGGTTTTGTTGATATTGATCTTCAGGTGATGGTCGTCACACCATGTGATGAAGCTCTCAATCAATCCTCTGTCCTCCACTGTTAAATAGTCTCTAAGTGAAGACTGCATGTTTTTACCTGGAAATTAA
>OMLP01023993.1:0-16943 GCA_900302685.1 Spondyliosoma cantharus | reverse complement strand
CACACACACACACACATATTGTGTATGATCTGCCGTGCTCTTTTAAAGACAGTCTTCAAAGAGTCTTCACTTCACTCCTTGTTATCTCAAACCAGCTAATATGAGGAAGAAGCGTTCAAATGCGCACAGACACACACAAACACACACACACACACATATTGTGTATGATCTGCCGTGCTCTTTTAAAGACAGTCTTCAAAGAGTCTTCACTTCACTCCTTGTTATCTCAAACCAGCTAATATGAGGAAGAAGCGTTCAAATGCGCACAGACACACACAAACACACACACACACACACACACACACACACACACACACACACGCACACACACGCACACACACACTCATCGTGCAAGCTCATTTGCACTGTTATGACCCCTGAAGTTGAATTGCTCATGAGTGTCTACTTTCATCATGAGCATATAGGAAGAAAAAAAAAATGCACAGCACGCATTTTTAGAAGTAGATCAAGAGACACAAACATTATACCACATTTTTTTACAAACAGCATCTGCTGTACTGCATGAGTACCTTTCTTCTGTTCTGCCCCCTGTAGCACTTGCTTTTATCTTTTTTCTCACTAACGTCATGTGCATGGGAAATAGTACTGCGCTGCTTAAAGAGCATTGCAAGCACATTTTACTATGGGGAAAGCCGAAATTGCAACCAAAAGGAGACATTTACTTTATCCCTTTCTTATTAAAGGCTAATGGGCCTTATTAGACGGATACCTCCAGACGTACTCTGCTTATAGAGAAGCATCACTATCACACTTAAACCTCCAGCCTCATAGTGAAGGTGATCAAGACCGGAGCTGAAGTTGAAAGCTGACTGTCTCAAAATTAGTTTTGAGCCTCACTGCGAAACTTTAGTGAGAAAGTCAGTTGAATGTACATAGAAAGGAAATGAAAGTTGATCTGAAAGGTGAGCGGGCTTGTTTAAAGTCCTAACGAATGTCCCTTGTTGACCTGACAGAGTCGTATCAGGAGAATGTGGAATGACACCGTAAGAAAGCAATCTGAGTCCTCCTTTATCTCAGGTGACATCAACAGCACCTCCACCCTTAACCAAGGTCAGTTCACGCCTCGTCTCTCTCCACATGCACACCTATGCACACATTTTATCATCCAGCTAAAAATAACCGCCTTCAAGTTCCAATGATCCCACACCCGCCACACAGGATCCCACTCTGGTAATCGCAATAAATGCCTTCAGCTCGAAAAGACAGAGCAGTATGGTAAAAAAAAAAAGAAGAGGAGGGGAGAAAAAAAAAGATCTAGGCCTTTAGTTTAGCCCCTCTGTTCTGCCAGAGGAGGATTACAAAAATCCGTCCTCAAATACTGTGCGCTGTCATTCTGGCCGCTAACGTCACTCTCAAATTGGGGCAAGGCTAGAAGAACGTTTTTTTTTTTCATTTAAGTGCTGGCAGTCTAAAGTTCATACCCAGACTCGGGGGAAACAGAGACAAAACTAAAAACAAGGGCTAAAAAAAAAAAGTTTTATTTAAGGAAAATCTTAACACGCAGAGCAAGGCCATTTGTTGCCTGGCATATAAGGTGACCTCTGTTACTTTACAGGAGGATTTATGAGGGAGGGAGAGAGGGAAAAAAAAACTGTCATTTATTATTTAGCTTGAGCACAAATATGATGATGAGAAGATGATGTTCAACTCTGGCTGACCCGGAGTGCTTAGTGTGTTGTTAGGCTCTCTGCTGCCTCGGAAATGGCTTTCCAAGCATGCAAGGGAAAAGAGGGTTTAGACCGAGGTAGTCTGACTTCACTCCCTTATCTACCCTCCTCTGATTCCTGTCGCTGCCGCTCTTTGCCTCTTCTTTCTTTTTTTTTTGCTGTCAATTCCCACAAGCTAAAACATTACACACCAAGGGCTTTGAAGCACGTTTTTCACCTGCTGATAAATCAGTGACAATACAGGAGGTGGATTTTTCTTTCCCCCCTGCAGTACCGATTCCTGGAGATGTTAATGTAAAGGTTGGATATTGATCACTCCGGGGTGTAGTAGCCTAGTTACCCCGTAGAGTCGGTGCACTAAAGGAGGGCTCTATCTCCTGGAAGCACTTCCCTGTCATTAAAAACATCCCTGGAGACCTCCCAACATGACAGATGGCATTTAACACAGGTGATAAATGGCAGTGGAAATACCTCAGATCCTTAAAACACACTGCAAAGCCAAGCTGAAAGGAAGATGAGGTTCGGGAGTGCGTGGCCAAATTTGAGCCTAAATAAAGATTTTGCTATCAAATCTTGGAACAATTCCGCTTTTTGTCTCCAGTGGAGATTTTACATTTGGACCTTGTTCAAACAGTGAAATCTCAGTCGTAGAGATGCCGGGTGCTATTTTTGAAAAATGCAATTTCTACAAAATGATAAGTAAACATGACTTATGAAAAGCCCCAACGACGGGATGCAATAATGAGCTCAGTGGGTTGATAAATGAATGGGTTATGAATGATCTGCAACACTCAACACAACACAACAAAATTTACTTGAAAGTTGTAGAAACCTGCCACCTTGAGTTGATAAACGTGAGGACGGACGCACGGACGGACCGGCACATAGCGTATTTTACGCGCAGAAGTAGCGGCTGCTTTCTTGCCTTTTCTCCCCGGTTGCCTCCTAAACTTCACTCTGCATTTCTCGGGTTCAAAATAAACAGCCTACTTTCATATTCTGGCAGACACCCTGGATGACACCACACGCCTCAAAAGACACACTTGCTGAAAATGTCCTTAATTTCTTGCTTCCATGAAACTTTCAATCACTGTCGGCCGACTGCGCCAAACTTATCTGCTCCTCTTCTGTCTCGCCACTCCAGGAATGACCGGGAATTATCTACTAACAAATCCTCTTCTTCGACCACAAGGCACTAACAACCCTTATAACACCTTACTGGCTGAGACAGTCGTATGTAACACCCCCACGGCTCCAGTGTTTAACTCGCCAGGTGTGCTTGCTTAATACTTTCACCTGCATTCAGGCTTTTTTCTTCTCTCTCTTCTGTCTTCCTCTCCCTCTTTGTCTCTCCAGTTAAGTATACAGCAGGCCAAATGAAAAAGGCAGGGTGTTCTGCAGTATCGCCTTTCCTTCTCAATCATTGTCTCCCAAATACTTGATACGGCGCTGTGCGTGTGCATGCGTGTGCGTGTCGCACATAGACGGTATACATTATTTGTGTGCCTGCGTTTGAAAACCCACACATGTTTTTTTTCTCATGTCGACGGAGATTTCCGTGGTTGGTCTCGCTCCGGCCTGTGTGTTCTCAGGTTTCTCTTATCCAAACTCTCTGCACGGGACATAATGATTAAGATGGGAAAGAGATACTACACGTTCTGCCCTGCGTTAATGTAAACAGTGGTGCAGAGCTGTAGCTGTAGTGTAAACTGCATGATTATTAAGATTAATGCTCCTGAATTTATCAGGCGATTTGTTATTTTTTGTGTATTTTTTTTAAAGGGAGCTTTCCCCTTAAAACGTGTCAAATGCAAGCAAAATCTGTGATACAGATCAGCTTAATGCAACGTTTGCATTAAGTCTCCTATGTATAGATATATTTGGTAATAAATGCTGCCCATAAAAGCTTAAAAAAAAAAAAAAACACTATATCTCAATTGCACATGGCCTTTAAGCATTTATCACTGTTAAATCTGTGCTGCCATTATGTATGCTATTCTATTTTGAAACTGAAATGGCATCTTTTGTCATGTTTTGTGCTTCTCCCCTGTGCTTCCCTCTAGTGACCTACAGAGAGACAAGTATGGGAGTAAAACTTAACTTTGCCTATCAAATGTAAATTTTTTTCAGCATGCTTATTAAAAACAACCAAAATCCCCCCGGCACAATCACTGGTTTTACTTTAGGCCATTAACACACACTCAGTGAGCAAGTGGTTCACAAAATTATCCACCCCCAAATTCTACTCCAATCCGATGAAGAAATCAAAGATTTCTCTAGTCATCTTCAGGATCTGACAGCTTTTTTTTAAATCGCAAAAATGCCCACTGCTCTGCTTCTCTCTCTTCTGCTTAATTTGTGAGTTTTAAAACCAACCAAAAAGTTATGTTGCTTTTTTTGTTTTTTGTTTTTTCTGGCAGAAAGGAGCATTTATCAGAGAGGTTTCTCTTAAAAAAAAAATGTTCTTTCTTTTTCTTTTCTTTCTTTTTCCTCCCAAAATGTCTGTCCTCCTGTGGCATTCGGCGCACTCAGCGTCCAGTGGTATTCCCCTCACACCTCTCCAGACAACACCTGTCTGGACGCTAAATTGCCTCCTAGCAGGCATAAACACATGGATGTCATGGCAGCAGCTGTTTAATTTTCCCTTTTTTCTTTTTTTTTCTCACAATTTTCTTGTCATTTTCTCTAATTTCCAATAGGCTCTTTCAAAACAGCACCTTTAACATGCCTCTGATAATCACAATGACTCCCACACTCTTTTTGACGTAGACATTTCATCTTAATTCTTTTTTTTTACCTCTGCTCTCCTACGAGGAGGTGCAACCAGAGCACATTTTTTTCCTTTATCTCGTCTCTCAATCACAGCACAACTAATATTTATCCTTTTTCGCTGCTGTTTTCCATGACCTCCATGCTTTGAGAAATTCCTAACATGACTGCGTCTGACCTCTGCAGCGGCTGTGTTATTCTTGAGCTGTTCTGCTAGTGAACGGGGTCTCACTGGGAACTGTCACTGTGACGGATGCCAAGTGCTGGGCTGCGGGCGAGCTCTGACCTTTGCCAGCTTTGGGTACACAAGCTGCCCACTAATGGACAGAAAGTGTACCAACACAAACTGAAAAAAAACAAACAAAAAAAAAAGCAAACAAAAATACAATAAAAAGTAGCCGTTGGAGTTTAATCCATAAAAGTAAAAGCTATTTAATGCTTGTTTGTTTCATTTGCTGAACCCTTGCTCTCGCTAAGTTGCAGTTAAGACTTTTACTTTACGTTTTGTTGTTCTTTTCAGTGATTCTTCTTCATGTTACAATAAATCATTTTACTTTCTTTTGTACATCAGCTGCTCTTAGACCAGATAGCCTGAGCAGACAGACATGATGTGAGTTGTCCAAAGTGAGTCTTTTCACCTGCTGTGTGTGGTGATGGTGGAGTGCTGCTTGTGGGCTCCCCTTGTAGTGAGAACAAAGATGGCTGTCCCATGTTGATACATGACTACTTTCCCTTTTCTGTCCGTGTCATCTTTTCCCATCTCTGTCCTTTTCTTTCCCTTTTGGCACATCCAACCTATTAGTTGCTAGAAAAACCTGTAAGTGTTGTAGCTTGCCCGTTTGTGGCTTCATACATGTGAACATCTACCTTTTGCCCGGTGTGTTGTGATGGTGATTACTGTTTCAGTTTGTTTTTTAATGTTGTTTGGGATCCTTTTCATTGCTTTGTCACTTTTGTGGCAGGCTAAAAACGCACAATGTCCTGCTTATTATTAAGCAATCTTCAAAAGGGAAAGTAAAAATGTATATGTGAGAAAGTAAAATGATTTCTCATCGCAAGTAATGCATGCTTCTATACTGTATGTGAAGGATTGTGCCTAACTAACAGATAAATACGGCATGGCTTAATTTGACTTGAGTCTTCTATGTGAAACTGCATCCTAAACAGCATTAAACTTTCTTCATGTGATGTTCAGTGGTGTTGACTAATGTGAAATCCCCTCACGTCTTCCTCTCTTTCCAGGGCACTCACTGAACAATGCGGTGAGGGATACAAGTGCAATGGATACACTACCGCTAAATGGTAACTTTAACAATAGCTACTCACTTCGCAATGGGGACTTTGGCGACAGTGTGCAGGTAGTAGACTGCGGCCTCAGTCTGGACGATGCTGCCTTCGAGAAAATGATCATCTCTGAGTTAGTACACAACAACCTGCGTGCCTGTAATAAAAGCCACCAACAGCAACAGCAGCAGCACCCCAGTTTACATCACCCGCCCCACCACCAGCAGCCCCCGCAGTACCACCATCACCCACACGTGGAGCGGGCTCCGCCAAAGGTGACGGTCGTAGGCGGCGGCAGCAGCAGCGAAGACGATGCCATCGTCGCAGACGCTTCGTCTTTGGTGCACGTGGGTGACACAGTGGGCCTTGACCTGCACCATCAGCAGGAGCTGGAGGCGCCGCTCATCCCCCAGCGGACTCACTCGCTTCTGTACGCGCCCCAGAAGAAGGTGAGGACCGATGGGGGAGTTGATACCTTTGTCAGCGAGCTGACACCCGCTAACCCTGACGACAGTCTGCAGTCCCCAAACAGAGACTCCTTGTACACTAGTATGCCTAATCTGAGGGACTCTCCATTGCCCGAGAGCAGCCCTGAAGTGGTGGAGGACCTGTCCCCCTCCAAGAGGAGTGAGAACGAGGACGTTTACTACAAGAGCATGCCTAACTTAGGGGCTGGCCACCAGCTCCAAGCCTATTACCAGATAGGCCGAGGGACCAGCGACGGTTACATTATTCCTATCGCTACAGAGGGCTGCATCCCTGAGGGCGATGTACGGGAAGGACAGATGCAGTTAGTGACAAGCCTTTAAATGTATTTAAATCACCCCCAAACCTCCTCCCGCCCTTTTGCAGTTCTGACCTCTCAGAGGTCACATGAGTGAAGGGAAAGGAAAGTGTTTGTTTTATTTTTGAAGAGAGCCTCGAAGCCCCGTCATACAAACCCCGCTCCTCCAGCTGCATCGCCATCTCCCTCCCCCCCAGTCATGCCTCTCTTCTTACCCTCCCTACAGACCAACAGACTTGGTGCACGGTGATGGCAGTGCAAAGTTTCAGTGAGACTGTACATAAAATGCAGAGTCGAATTTCAATTTTAAGAGACAAGCCAACTATGTATTTAAATGTGCTGCTGCTGTTGAATAATTGAGAAAAATTTAAGGTACGAAAATAAAATAAAAAAGACCAAAAAAAAAAAAGGCTACATCAGATCAGCAATTTCCCGGTCAAAAGGTTGTACATACACTCCCCAACATCCTCCTTGAAGCCTGTTTTTGTTTTTTTTTATTATTATTGTTGTAAACAATACAACACCCCCGGACCAGGACATGGACTCTGTTTGTAAAATGTTCCTGATCAGACTGTTAGAAAAGGAATATAAGGTCCTGGCTGCCCAGAGTCTCCATCACCATGAAGTTTGGATTGTATAACCACTAGCAATCAAGCCCCTGGCCTTATATTTTCTCAACTGTACATTGAACTGTTGTCAAGGAAAATGGCTAAAATATATATTTTGTTGTATTGCTAGTGTAAAATAAAAAATCATGGGAAAACCGTAAATATGAAGAAACCTTTTAATTGCAAAATTTAACGTTTGAGAGACTATTGTGTAGAAGTTGCACATATGTTATCTGGTGTGTTTATGGTTCCAACACTTCATTCATGGTAGTACGTATCAACGTAAAGGCTTAAGAAAAAGTAAGGAGGATTCAACAATCTACAAAGATGCATTATCACTTTTTTCCACTTGTGAACAGTGTTTTTTGCTTATCGAGTTCTATTGAGATCGCCCATTGAACTATTTTGATTTTGCCAAAGTACCATTACTTAGTAGGATGGGAATGCAAAAACCCAGTTAAAGTGATTTATGCATTGCACAGTTTTTTTGTGTGATTCTGAATGAAACAGGTCTTTTTAACAGTCATGGCAGAGCGACGGGCGAGCGCAAAGGAACTTCCGACAATAAAGTTTCTATCATAAATGTAGTTCTTCCGCCTGGGTTTGGACATTTTATTTATTGAAATCTTTCCAAAAAATAAATGGGAAATGTGTGAATGTTTTCCAGCACTGGTATACATGCTGTACTGTAGCTCATGTTTTCTATGTAAACATGTTACCAAGGGGCTCATCACTTAAGACTGATGTAAAGTTCAACACTTGTTTAACAAATAAAATAAATGTGAGATTTTTTGTCAAATGCCAGTTGCTTTTTAATGGTTTGTGTTTTTGGTACTATTTGAGGAAAAAAAAAAAAAAAAAACAGGTTTGAATTTATTTTGCTATGGACAAAATACACTTTTGACTCAGGTTATAAGTAAGTCCCAAGCACCTTGAAAGGTAGAGTGGTGAATTTGAAATTGAAATTGTTTGCGGGGGGATTTATTTGCTTTTTGTTCTGCTTTTTTCTTCCATCGCTGCAGAGTAGAGAGAAACTCATTTCACCGTATGTGTTAGAGAAGCCAAATCTTTCCATGTTGATTCAAAGATGAGAAACTCAGGTAGGAAAATTGCATTGTAAATGTTCCTCTGTGTGGTTGTAACACTAATAAAGGTTCGAAAATGACACAATGGTTCACAGCATTGTCCACTTAGTATATTATTGAATGAGCACTCTATAGTCCTGGCACCATTAAAAAGAAAAAAAAATCCTGCACTACAGAAATCTCGTAATGCCATGTGGGAGTGGAGACATGTCCACGGACCTAACAAGAGGTCAATGTTACAGTTGGCTGCAGTTGTAGAGATATATTATACATAATATGTCCGAGTATGACACATATTTGCTCTAATTAATGTCTTCTGCTGCCGAAAGCCCGCAGTCAGTTCTGGTACGGTTTATGCCTCAGGTAATGCTAATTTATGAAGCATTTTTAATACAACACCAGTCGAGGCAGAGTGACAGCTCTCAGCAGGGTGGCTGGAAATGGCACTGTTTACCATTTGGCAGTGAAGGAAATGACTCAGAACTTAGCAAAAAAAATGCACTTTATGTCAGAGCCGGTGCACATAATGCTGTGTGGGCTGCGTGTTGTTTTGACTTTTTTCCACAATTATGTGACATTTTGTGCAATTATCTGAGGCTACAAATTGTGTTCTTCTTTTGTGTGATCTCTTGTACAGACCCCTTAAATGTCAGTTAGGAATCAAGTGTTGAGGTGATTGTTGACTGTTGAAAATGGCAGACATAATGACGTGCATAATAATGAGAGGGGAGGAAAGAAAAAAAAATCATATTGATTTCCATCCTGCATTGTAAAATGTGCAGCAGCGTTTTTATCTGTGTGTGAGAGCCCACAAATTTGAATATACATTGTCTGTTTGATAATTACAGATATTAGATATTAGACATTAGAAATATTCTTTTTTTGACGGGAACAAATTGTGCTGTAATTGTAACAAAAGTAATTATAAAAGAGAGACTTCTTGTTAGGAGAAAGGTCATTCCACGCTTGCGGAGAGGTAAAATCTGCCTTTTTGTGTACAGAATGATGTAAAAATGTAACTTAGTAAACACTAAAACAACGTCTCATCGTCAGAAGTTATTCTAACCTGAGAGTTTGTCTTTGTTCCATGTTGTCGCGTCTCACCCACAGTTTGTTTACCTAAAAACAGAGAACATGACTCTTCAGTTCAGACCGTAAAGTCCACATTAACAAGTAGGTAGTCACTCTCCTCAAACACACAGAAACAAATAATAGCCAACCCCCTTTGCTTGCCCCTCGCTCTAACTACAGTTTGTTTATCCTCATACAGCGACCTCTGAAATGGATAAACTCAGCCGGTAAGCAGGTTTATTTTTGTTATTAAGGGCAGGGAAATACGATCTCGGATCGGCTGCTTGTCTGACGGGGAATGTGGTCCGGGCACCCTCTAGCTTTGCGTGTGGCCCTCTCACCAAGCGAGAGCCTTTCTAATTCCCCGTCTTTTGCTCTGGGAGAGACTCGCCCTTTGTCAAACATTGATTTAGAAGTAGGCCAGGAGCCGAGGGGCTGAGAGCTCGGCTGCTCCCACAGAGGAGCGAAGAGTCGGCCCCTGGAAGCTGAGGTAGAGAATACTGTCAGCAGAATTGGGGTGAAACTGCTAAAGACGGATGTGTTGTTGACTAAACAGAGGCATGAGACTAATGTGTGACCAAACATGGATATTTATGATTGTTGAGTCAGGGGTAATTTTCAGGATCCAAGAATCTCTGCAGGATGTGATGCAATTGTATGAAAGAGATTTTCCTGTTGATGAAAGACTTTCTGTGTGTGTGTGTGTGCGTGCGTGCGTGCATGCGTGCGTGCTTTCCAAATCCTATTATGCACTGCAGGTCTCCCATATGTGTCCGTGTCCTCTCAGGGAGGCAAGAACGGTGAAGGCAATGAGACTTTTCCTTGAAGCACAAGTGAATTCAATCATAATCATGAGCATAACATCAGGTAACTTCTTGATTCTACATCCCCATATTAACAAACAAAAAATGAATGTGCCTCCAGCTCAATTAAGTCAATATTTTATTCAAAAATCTAGAGGACTTAGGCCATTTTTGCAAGTAATTTATTGTTGAAAGTTCAGTTTAAGAAGTTCCATTTCAAACCCCAGGGATTTCTGTGAGGTTATCAATAGAGGCTGCAATATAGAAACTGCGGCAGTCACTCCTATGAGTGGAAAACACAGTGGCAATTATAGATGCCATCAACGTGGATGAAAGTGATTGTGTACAAGCAAAGGAAAACCTCTCAAGCCACAAACACTAACTGGCAGCGCAAAAGTAACTTCCCAAACTCTTGAAGTCAAAGGGGACCCTTTAACTACTCACTCTTTTCTTCCCCCAGCCTCTTTTGTCCTGTCCCCAACTTCAAATGTGCAGATTTGCGGCCCATGGGCGACTTAGATCCGGTCCCGTCGAGGTGAAAAATCCAATTAACCTGCAGCTCCAGCTGCCTTCGTTATAATTCCCTCCCATAATTATGAAATTACCAGATGCAGGATTTCAAATGAAAAAAGGATGAGAGCGACTGGCTCGGGAAAAAAAAGATGAAATAAACTATTCCTTGCCAGTGTACAGAGTTCCAATTTACCTCAAGGGGGAACAGCTAATTCTTATGACTGGGTTTGAAGGTGAGACCAGCAGAAGCCCTTGTAATCAGAATAAGAAATGCCCTAACAAACACACCAGGATGGTTGGACCTTGAAATAGCCATTGAGATTTATGGATAGGCCCTTGAATGTTACGCCTTCAGACTTTTGACACAACAGTATAAAAACACAGACTGCTAATAGAAACATATCAATGCACAGTGACGCTGATTCCTAGTGGTACATGCGGTGACTCTAGGAGGGCTGTGAGTATGAAAACTCTTTGTTTAAAAAGATTAAATTTAAGAAACACCTACATGTTTCAGCTGCCTTATGCCAACTTCAAAACATAACAGAGCCAGACAATGAGCAGCAGTTAGGTAAATTAATAAATGAGTAAATGTCATGAATTAAACAGTTAAATTAATGATCTTTGGACCATTAAAAGTAATAATGAATGTTGCCACAGCTTTTCTGCAAAAGTGCTGCGAGAAATCAAGTCAACAAAGACAAAAACAACACACATCACACATCACATGTCAGCCATTCTTCCCCAGACTTTTGTACTTTTTTTTCAAAGAGACACTGTGTCTTGTCTTGCCCTTGGTACAGGCCCTTTCATCTCAAAACTCAATGAGATTTGAGCCATAGGCAGACTTTTTGTTAAATCTCTGAGCTACGAAAATCATTGATTCCTCCAGCATGAATTCAGGGTCAGCAAACACAAGAAAAACCTATTTAAATCATCAACGTGTGTCTAATGAGAGACGTGAGGATTTAAGCGGCCGTGCTGGCTGACAAGAACAAGTCGGAAATATTTAGATAATTTAGCGACCTGCACAACTGACCCTTTGTTTTTGGATCCAATAATTATTCAGAATTTATCACTGAATCCTCCCTTTTTGTCTGGTATTATGTATTGACACACTTCACACTTTACTTGTCCAATAAATTACACATCAGACACTGAAATAGTATCACGCAATTTTCTTATGTAACGGTGTGAGCTACCACATTGTTTCTCAATAAACAGGGACGATGCATTCAGCTCCTTCGCAGCAGAGAGACTCTGCCTCATCACTAAATCTAACATTCGTCTGATAAACTCATTGGCACTTGCTGGAGGGAAGCCTCAAGCAATAACTACAGGATCTCCTGCCTCGTACAAGCTTCCGCAGGCCAGAATAGATAAGTCACCACACCTACTGTATGCTGAGACTATCATGCAAACTAATTCATTATGCTGCTGTATCACACAGCGGCAACATCTGTATTCATCTTACAGCAACAACAGAAGCTACAACTTAATGGATGCTCACCTACACTATTTGCATCTAATGGGTGACGCTACTTCCATCTTAACACTCAAGGAGCCATTGTTATTGTAATGAACATGTTCTGAGATATGAGAAAACTATTTAACTCTTAAATTGGACCAGCAATCACTTGAGATGTAGGGTTAGGGTTAGCAGCAGGAGTTTTACTCGTGATAAGATATGATTGTTCCAGCTCCAGAATAGTCTGGAAAAAAAATAAAAGGGACTCTCCTATGACGGAAAAATCAAAGGCTCAGTAATCAATGAGTACCCATCAGTGGCCATTTCTCCTATCAAAGAAACCTTGAGCAAGTGCACTGAAAGCCTTCACACAAGCAGGTAATGCCTGAAATATTTATGAAAAGAAAAAAGAATTTCATGTGCGTGTAGCAGCCATACTGTCGAGCTCTGACTTCCAGTCATTGCCCACCATTTAATTTGTCCTCCGACACAACACTTCTGCTCTCTATAGCACATCTTGTCAATGCTTTTGCCAAATAAAAGGGAATTAATAACATGTATAAAAAAACTGCTCAAAGAACAAATCATGAATTATTTAAAGCTAGAAAATCTTTTTTATTTCCATGAAGAAACACTTAAATACATTTAATTAAATTTGCGAGTGAATTGTACATTATGGAGGAGTCTATATGCTAAAATACTCTTTAGAGTTCCTGTTTAAGATGATTAAGGCATTAAGAGCTATTGATTTGACTTTGGCCACATCTCATCATTATGGCGTGCCAGGGAGCCTCAACCAATCACAGTGGGACATACACGAGATCCATAAAGCAGACGCAGGGCCCAGTATTGTGTTTATAATTGATAAGTAGAGGGAAAACAGTTGTAACCTTGAGTACAGGTGTGCATTGCAACTGAATATTGATTCCAAGTTTCCTTGCTGGTGGCGAAGGGGGCTATGAAGACAAGATATAAAATATATTATGAATGTCTCCTTTGGACCGTAGTTTCTCATTAAGATTCAGAAAGGCCTTTGCAGAGGAACCTTGTCATGCTAATCCTGGCCAAGTGGTCCCACAGGGTCCTGGCAACTGTGAGCGAGCATACATCTCCAAGAACATTTTTTTTTTCTCTGTGATCCTTGTTATATTACTCTCATTGCCTTTGTGTTGTCATTGTCCTATTTGTATAGTAGTTTGTCTTAGTCAAGTAATTGGTCAAGACACCAGAATGCACGGCCTGCTCCACTTCTCCTCTCAGTTAACACAGCACAGAAGCACAGAGGACTATCCACATGTGCAAATGTACGTTTTTTGTTTTTTTTTAAATCAGCAATGACTCAACAAGTGTTAAAATTTACAAACGGCTGCTCGTGTGTATAAGATACTCTGTTTTATTGCCTAAAGCAAACACCTAAAGCAATGAAACAGGAACAAATGAACCCATCTGAGGAATACAGTGCACAGTATAATTTAATGTCTACTGAACTGCAGGTCAGTTTCAATATAGCATGAGTGAAGTGTTGTGAGATCTAATCTGATTTCATTTTATTAAAATGAGAATGCATTTCCAGGAATCAATCGCACTTTTTTGATTCATATCAACGCTTTATTTCACCCAGGGCCGGCAGCACCAGCACACAGCATCGCTCTGTTGTCGACTATTTGTAAATGTACACTGAAGGTGGGAAAATTTGATTTAAATAACCAACTTGGAGAATATAGGAACAAATTGCAACTTTGAATAAGAATAAAAACGGATCATACATTGTGTGGCTGTGAATAAAGGTTTGTGTACTCTGAAGCAAACTACATAAATCCAGGTGTCTTCCTAAATGTGATTGTGTTTTAAAAAACAATTGTGTTTCATGTGCTAAAACATCAATTATCAGTCCAGCTGCCAGAATAACCACTGTTACATTGACATTTGTGTGTGTCACAGGCTACATATCATATTGATGTATCTACTTACATTACATGTTTATGAGACTGCAGTTCGAGTCTGCTTTTCAACATTTGTGTGTGTGAAACAACTGGATTTTTTTAGGGAGATCTTAGGACAGTTTCCAGCCATGTTTGTGCCAACCAAACATGTATCATTTCCCAAGATGGCTGCCTAGCAAGAGAGCTCTGTTCAGGATGGTATTTCAACATTTAAGCTAATACATGATCTTTTCCAAAAAAAAGGCTGACAATGTTTTAACAGTTGAAAGTGTGAAACCACCATAAAATATTTAACAAGGCGATGATTTAGCAGTTGTAAGCATGAAACCACTGGATACTTTTAACAAGATGTTTCATTTCAAGCTGTCCTCATGGCGACATTACCAGGAATTGAAGCCAAAACATATCTTTTCCTAAAATTGCTGTTGAGCAAGATACTGCTGTTGAAGATTCCATTTCAACATTTGCAAGCATGAAACTTGAATGTATACTTTGAAAATATATAGAAAATTTAACCTAAAAAATTGTTAAGTTGCAACATACGGAAACATAAAGTTTGAACTTATCTGTGGTTTGCAGAAATGTATACTGCGAAGATTAATTGTGGCAATAGGGTTGGAAAATATGAATGTTAAACCTTGACAGGTTTAACATTGGAGTATGACAGTGCAGCATCATTGCTTCATTCTAAGAGGAAACCCCTGAAATCAATCCACCGAACATTTTTGCGCTGATGTAATTACAGGCCTGACCTTTAAAGCTTCCTCTTTAAACTTTTTATGTCTGATGTCTTCTAAATGACAATAAGATGTCTTGCCAATCATGTAAATTACATCTAAAATTCAATGGATCACGTTGCGGATACTGAAGGGGGGGAAAAGCATTATGTTGACTGAAAAAGGGAGGACAAGCAATTAATGATATCCGAGCCGGGGTTTCATATCTCCGGCAATCAAAAATAGATTTAAATGATCAGATGGTCTAATGTCAGCCATGCTTCCGTCTTCCCAACCATTTCTCTGTTAATACAGAAGGGTAAATTGCTTTGAGCTTATTTGTGATAATCATAGTATTGACACTCAGTGCTATGAATGGTGCCTATTACATGTTCTAGCAGAAGCCCTGGAAATAGACTTTTAATTTGAATGTATTTCAATAACGTGGAGTGTAATGGATTACGGTGGCACTGCCGCCTGATTGATTAGTTTCACCCTTTATGTTCAGCACAAGTCTGGCCACCACTGCAGATGTCCTTCCTGGGAGAAAACTTTAATGGCAGATTGTGGCCTGACTTTTCAATTCAATGCATAAGCCTACAGTGCAGTGCAATCATTACGGTAAATGCTCATTCTGCTGCCTGTCTTGTGGGGACCTACAATATTTCCTCCCTGCACATGCACTGTTGCATTAAAGCAGAGCCAGGGGGATCCCAACAGATGTTGAATGATTGTTTTGTCTTGAGTACATCAGCTTGAAGGTGATATCAAGTAGGAGCCACATTACGACTCACTTTGATGTTATAGCATACAGCTGTGGCTGGCCGATCAGTGAGATGAGATCTTTAGTAGATATTTGGGAAAGAGGATGGCCATATTTTCATTTGTTTAAAGTTTTGTTCAATGCAACCTGGGAGACACCACAATTAAAAATCCAACAACCATGTCAAAACTGTGGGTCATTTTAAAAAGGTTTATTGGAGCAGGGCAGGAACAAAGCAAGAAGCCACCCAGGCCAGAAACCAGATCCTGTTGCTGCCAAAACTGAAAGGTGTTGGTATAGCATTAATGACTGATGGATTGTTCACTGGTTAAGCTTTAAACAACACACTCTCATTCCCAACTCGCCCGATACTGCAGCATGGTCTGGCCTAAAGCTTCAAACGATGGTAGTTAGGTTAAGGCTCCAAAACTACTTGGTCAGGTCTAGCCTCCAAAACTATATAGTTAGGTTAGTTAGTGATGTTACACAATGTACATAAGTTGCATCATTAACATCCCTTGATTTACTCATGTAAAGAAAAAAGTTAAAAATCACTCTCTGTCACAACCATTTTTCTTGCTCTTTATGCCACTACACAGAGGGACTTCAAGAAGCTGGGTTTTAAAAAGGGGTTATAACATAGCACTAGCTATTAACTCACTCATACACTTACATTTATTTGTATTCAGGTCCAATATCTGCAGGGTCCCTCTTTATGTGGCCAATGTGCCAGCAGCATTGGAGGACAACCAGACGCAGAGAATCACAAGATGAACCGACACCACAGCCAAAGTATCAACATGTGTCATCTGGACAGAAGTGTCAGTGTTAGTGCACTGCTTGCTTTGTGCTGTGCCTTGAGCTGCGCTCCTTGCATTAATTTCCTGTTGTCTGAGTTCAAAGTGTTTGTCACCTCGGTGTCAGTCACATTGCCGGTTTTTCTCTTGCTGCTCGGGGACCTCGACACGGTTGCAGGAAATGTTGTTTTCCCTTAATAGTACACTGGGTCACTTGGTCGATTGTGGCAGAGGTCCGCTGGGGTCAGAGCTGCTGAGAGGGTTGCCCACTGTTGCCACTGCATGATAAAATGCTCCGAGGATTTACGGCTGAAGTCTGAATGCACCCGGAGAAAGCAATGACGTAGAGGCAGAAGAGTGAGGGAGCGAGGAGGTAAAAAGCAGTTCAGCAATTCAAACACCATAACTTCTCGACCGTATTTCTAAAGGCTCCATTATACTCGCCGCTCTCGACCTGTCGCGCAACAACGTGACGTCACGGGAGCGCCGTAACTATATATACTTGCGCGTGGTGGTCGCGGCACTCGTTGCAGTCTTCTCCTGAACAGAGGTGTCGCAACTGAGGAAAGGCTACCGACGTTGCTATTTCTACACACTAGAAGAAGAATAAAAAGGTAAACAATGGAAGAACTTGCAGCAGCATTGGCGTCA
>OMLP01023989.1:0-22195 GCA_900302685.1 Spondyliosoma cantharus | reverse complement strand
CTCATCTCCTCCTCCTCCTCCTCCTCCACCACCTCCACCCTCCCTCTCTAGTGAAGAGCAAACACCGGTTTTGCATCAAAGAACAAGAGACTTTAACGCGCGAACAAATAATTTGCCTCGTCTCCTCAGTCTATCTCCCGCAGCTGTCACTCCGGGACAAGCCTGTTGATTTGATCATCTTTTCTTGTCTGTAAATAGGGGCCTGTCTGACTTTAATCGTTTAACACACATAGGCAGAGGTATAGATCTTAATCTGACTAATCCTGGATTACAGCTCTGCTATCAGACGCCGTGCGTGAGTGTGTGCGATATTTCAATGAGTGTGGATCTTCTTGTGGTGCACACACACACACGAGTCCCTGTTTTTATTCTTTATGCAGATCCCCATGACCTTCCGTGAAGTGATTAGTATCCCGGGGGTCCGCATCAAATGGTAAAGATAACGTGTACAAGCAGAGATTTGAAAATCAAAACTGCATCAACAGAGAAAGAACAGGCAGAACAAACAGGAACATCTCTGTGTGCTGATAACTTGGAATGACCTACTGTATGTATATATATATATATATATATATATATATATAGGCGTCCCATGTGGTCCTGAAAGAAACAACATTTGTCTCTCAGAAATGAAAGCAGATGTGAAGTGATGTTACAACACCACCAAACCTCAGGCGGTTCGGTGTTCTTATTTTCTTCGACCCCGGAGAGCACAGTGTGCATCGTGTCTGCTACCAACAGTCAACAAGTCCACACCATCCGTGTATAAATTGGTTCCCTATAAACCTCGCTTTCACGCTGCTATTCAGTCGGCCACCAAGCCTTTTTTTTTTTTCCCAGAGAAACGAAGAAATCGCGGCACAAAGGAACGAGCGTCTGCCGCTATGCAACCGAATAATAGGAAGAGGCGTTGATTTCCCCGGTCACTATCCCCAGGTAACAGTGGAAGAACTGAAATAACTGGAGATTCTGCACTGGAAAAGAAGAAGAACGCCGCTGATGAAAGAGGAAGGGAAGGTGAAGAGGGAGAGTGATAGAAACAAGAGTTCAGCGGACGGTCATTCACTCAATGGAGGGTTCACTCGGTGGAGAGTGCTCCGGTGTTGTGTCGGAGTCTGAGTCCCCTTCCCATCGGGACGTAAGACACTTAAACCGCCATTCTTTCTATTCGATCAGTAAGTGACAAAACTTGTCCGCTTATTAATACAAACCAGGTGTTCAACTCACTAAGATCAGGTCAGTTTGGGATTCTTACTGCTGTTTGTTGCTTTGGACAGTAACCAGGCTGCTAGCGGTAGCCACGTTGCTAACAGTAAGAGAAACACACGAAGGGAAGTCATTTGAAAAGTTGTCTATTTCTGCTTCAACCGAGAAGTTTCAGCTGCTTAAATTATTTTGTGGTGAGGTACAAAGACCTGTTGGAGAGATTATGCAAGTGAAAAGGTAAAATGATAAATAAATGAAAACTGACAGGGGTCCCGATTTTGTTTATCTTGCGCGCCCTCGGACGCAGGTGACTTCTTCCAATGGTTTCACAGTTTTACACCAATCAACAGGTGGCATTAAAGGGTTATTCCACCAGTTTTATACATTAATGTATGTTCATACGTCTTGGGGAAGACTATTGCATATGTATGGAAAAAAAGTAGTATAAAACCCTTTGTGAAGGAGAGGAAGCTGCATGTAATCTGATAAATTAACTCCAGCGATGTCACTCAGTGGATATGTTGCATTGTGGGTAACGTAGGCCCCAGGTTTGAAAAGAAAGAAGACTCTGTGTGGGATAAATAATGCGATGCCTAATTTTGATCATTTGTTTTCAAACTGTCCACAATGATTCCAGCAGTTGTTGAAAGTAGTGCAATGCCAGACGAGTGAACCTGGTGCCTGCATTTCCCACGATGCAATCACTGGAGGCAATTCATCAGATTACATGCAGCTTCCTCTGGAGCCGCAAAAGACTCTATACCTATCTTTTTCAGATATGCAGTCGCACTCCCCACGACCTGTAAACGCACTTTTACCGTGTGAAATTGGATGGATCTGCCCTTTAACACACCAAGATGTGCAGCCATGAGCCAGCAAACGCAGGGAAAGAAGAGCTATTAACATGGATACAAAGTGTCCCCCCCTTGTAAAGCATCATAGACTCAGATGACATCACCTGGTGAGTGAAGGCGGCTGCAAAGTGCTGTCCCATTCCTGTTCCTATAAATAGGGATGGGACAGCACTTAGCAGCAATTCACTTTACCTTGTGGGTTTGTGACGTTTTATTTGATGCTTTTAAAGTACGGTATGGAATAGTGAAAGCAAAAAGCAAGAGAAAAAAAACGGACCACACATCTACACAAATAAAAACACATTCAGTCAGAGGTTTCATGGGAAAAAAAACCTCCATAATGTTTCAAAAGCTTATTACTTTTTCCTTCTTTAATAAACTCAGATCTAGGAGACGATGTCAGACGGGTAGTTATTTAGAAAAGTTTAGATTCTGGCTTTAGAGGTGAAATGAGCTGTACGTGATATGTATTGCAGCTTTAAAATAAACCAAGCATGCTGTATCCATAGCTCATACTTCGCTCCAGGTGTGAATGTGCGGCTGTGAGCTTCCACGGAAGCCGTAGCCACAAAAAAGCTTGTGTGGAAAAGTGTGAACCAGCGGCTACTCGTTTTCATAAAGAGCCCTGGTTTGTTATTCCAAATGACATTTTGCATAAATGACAGAATTTATGCAGATTTGAATTTCGCCCTCGCAGGAAAAGTCGTTAAGAACAATGAGCAACTCGTCTGTGTGTATGCATGTGACTGTTTACTCTGTGAGTGCTGCATGTAAATGTGGCAGTGTTTCCGTGCGGGTGAAGTGTGTGCCGGTATTTTGTTTTCATTAGCAGCTCTGACATTTTCCATTTTTTGGAAAGAGCTGAACAAATCAGTCTTCTCTTTTCTCCTGCAAACTTGCAGCCAATTTCACTTTAATAACAATGTTTTAAGAGCATTCTTTGTGCGCATTGTCGAGGCATTCAGAGTGTGTATTATTGTGCGGAACTGTGTGCCACATATAAACACATGTATGACCTCTTTCCCCCGTCTGCCCCGCAAAGGCTTCAGCCTTCCTGCATGACTGAACACACACAATGCAGCTGTCCAAGTAAACCGGCAACAACCAGAAACACACCAGTCCCTGACCCACATGTCTGTTATTGGTGTCTGTCGCCGACCAGACGATAGATATACAGACACACACACACACGCGCGCGCGCGCGCGCGCGTTCACATCCGTGCCTGAACATCTAAAACTCAGAGAGTCCGTGAAACTCCAGGAGTGTGAGAACTGAGACGGTTTTTTTACCTGAACTTCCATAAATCCCTAAACTGTTAGACGCATTAGATTCAAGTATCCAAGGATGCATCAGGGACGTTTGTTTCCTTAATTTGGCGTGTTCTGTAGTTCAGTGACTTAAAGCTTTTTCCTCTGGGAAACAAACAAAGAGCTTCCTATTTCTATTATCTGCCCATCACTTGAAGTCATCAGGTTGATCTACAACCCAATTTGCCGCCTAATAATCACAAAAGCGACCCAGTTTCAGGCCGGTTTTAAATGATTATCTTCTCAGATAATCTTCCCCTCTCCAGACATGAATGCTGGCCGGTCATTACCGCCCAAGAGTTCACACTGTTCTCATTCAAAACGTAAGAAAAAAAAAATATGAACAATGTGAAACCCTGTGCTTTGAGAGTGACACCAGCTGCCTCACATGTGATCCATCCTTGATATGAAGTGCGAAGAACGGGGGGGCGTGCACAACGACGCGTCCCCTGTAAACAAACGCAGACACTGGAGAAGATGATAACAATGCCTCACAACGCCCATTGCATAGAATTATATCTTATATTGTAACGGGGAGTTCAAAGTAGGACCGTTACAGTGTCAGATTTTCTCAACGTGATTATCGTGGCCGGTGGAATTCTCGATATCAACACTATCACAACATATAAATGCAGGGAACAAATTGGTATCAGTCAAATCAGTGTTTAACTTAACTTAAAGAGGCAATTTATATGAAGATATGTTATCAACAGAGTGTGAACGTGAGAACAGTGTTGACATGGACAGTAGAGCAGCAGTTGATGTAATGCCCCCCTCGTGTGTCTGGAGCTGCCTTTTCCGAATTCTGGCCATGTTCCCTACAAATCATACTTTTTCGACCCGCAATTGCTGATTTTTTATTTTTTTTTCCCGGCCACTGGGGGGGAAAACAAGCGGAAAGCAAGCTGTGCACACACTGACTTTCCAACTTTTAAGCTGATACATACCGACAGAGAAACGTTATCATTTGGATTCATTTGGATTTTATATCAGGCCATCTGGCGAGCGTGGGTCTAATCCCGACTCTGTTTACATCTTTTCCACCAGCCTTCCGCATCTCAAGCCATCACGACGAGAGCAGCGAGAGCGAACCAGAACAGAAAGAGCTGCGTCGGCCACAGCGACCCGAGGCGTCGCTGAGAAGCTCGTGAAGACGCAAGGAGCTGAAGGTTCAGGTGACGACTCCCTTTCATTTTCATTTCATTTTCAACGCGTCTGACCCATTTTGCCTCGAAACATTTCTATGAAAGAAAGAAAAGTTCTGCTGACATTCAGTCTTTTTCATCAGAACACGTCGTGCGTGTCCATGAAGTGGAGCACATTTCTTTCCTCACAAAACATTTGCAAAGCTGTTTTATTTTCTCCCGCTGATATATTCATCTATGCATTGTGCACAACAGTCAGAATGTCCACAGAGTATAAACCCACATTAGGCAGTACAAAAGATTTTTCTTTTCTCTCTTATGACTAAATCAATCCATTGTCCAATTGAAAATGGGCCAAGGAGAGGGATTCAACAACTCTCAATGAAGCTCAAGATGCAGTTTTACTACTTAATTAGAAATGACGCGGTTGTAATTTGTGCGCTCAGATCTTAAACTCAAGTGGAATCACCTGATTAAATAATGAATACATAAATAGAATAATGCTTAAAAGACAAATAGCCGGTGACTCTGAGGTTACACGGTAATCAAGGCTGTAATCAATTGATACGTGGCTCTGATGACTGAAGGACGCGTCTCTCAGGTCGATGATATGTGTCCTCACCTGTAAACAGAACGATTACGCAGGTTTGTATCCACACGCGTCAGTTCACCCAGCTCCTTCCGCTTCCTCCAAACTGTTGTTAGGTTTCTGAAAAAAAAAAAAAGAATAAATCCATTCTTATTAGCGCTCCTCAGTTTAACCGCTGCCCACGCGTGTCGCCGTGTTTCCTTTTGTGCTGTATATGAATGGATAATAAGCACTGCATTCACAGTCTGCATATCCACCTCCACATGTTTTCATTATTGTGATCTTCACACGGCTCGCACAGTCGACGCATTTGCATCCGAGTTCTTGCGTTAGCGCTCTGGATGTAAAGCACCGGGGGTGCAGGTTGACGACAGGTTTTAAGGGGTAGGAAGACTTAAATGTGGGAGTAAAAAAAAAACAAAAAAAAAACCCCAAACCCTGGAGATCAGGAGAGAGCGACACAAACAAACAAACTAATGAAAAGACTCCGGCGTCGTTTCAAGAGGAGGAACCCTGCTGCTGGCACGGAGACAATCAGGACTTTCTCTCATCAGTCTTCATCTGCAGCTACGATACAAACCGTATCTGCTCCCGCGCGTCTGAACATGAATCCGCCTGAACACCTCCGAGCCTCGACATGTGTGTGTGTGTGTATCTGAAACAATAGTCTTTACTACAGTCATCCTGTGTAATGTGTTTGTGTGTGTGTGACAATTATGTTTAGTGCATTTCTCGCATGATCACGCACAAACATACGCTTAACATTAAACACTGTGAGCTCTCAAAAAAGGCCCGAACAGTGCACATCACGTACAGAAGCACTGTAAGGCGCGGAGGGCTAAAACCCAGAAGGTGGCGAAAGCACACAAAGTCTGTACTCTAGTAGAAGATACGACTCTGTTAAAAGTACTGATTCATCTTTCTTTTCTCACGTAAAACTAATAAAGTGCAGGCTCTGAAATGTACTCAAATTCTGAAAGTCAAACGTTTCCCTCTGAAGGACATTTCTACCTGCCGCTTCTATAAAAGCAAACTGTTGTTGAGTCTCATTTCCAGGACAAATGCCGACATTTTGGGTCTGTGAAGCGTCCCGAGCACAGGGACAGATTGAGAAAATAAGAAAATCCAGGCAGAGGGCAGCAGGGTCTCTGCAGATACGGGACACTCGCCTTTTCTCTCAAAGAAACAAAGTGTTCATACTTGCTAGAATCACCTCTTGGTGGTTGAAAACAAATGAGCTAAAACTTTGTATGTCGGCAGTAAGAAAAGTACATTTTAAAAAAGGAAATTAAAAGAAATACATCTTGCTGCTGTTTGGTTTGCAGCAGTACGGCGCTCTGCTTCCTGCCGGCACCACGCGGTGCTTCTCAACGCGGGGATGGAGCTGACGGTCATCTACTGCAGGTGATGCACCGACAAACGCCTCGTGCAACCCACGTCAGAAGACCCGAACATCGCTGAATGTGACCCGTTGTCAGTGCAACCAAATCTCCAGCATAAATGTTAAACTATGTTTCTGCAAAACGTTCAAACCGAAAAAAAAAAGATTCTTTTTGTTTCTTTCGGCTCAATTTTTCTCTCGTCACAACGCTGCGTTTATGGTTTTGCTCAGGTTAAGGCACAGAAGTGTTAGGAAAACATCGTGGTTCGGCTCAAAGTAGCCCTCCTGCGTTGGCCACCGCGACGCAGCTGAGAAATGTCCCCGCAGAGTCGAACTGCAGTCGCCCGCCTGGCCGCCTCGTGGCTTCCAAATTTTCCAGTTGTGTTGTTTTTTCC
The DNA here is from genome assembly GCA_900302685.1 of Spondyliosoma cantharus. Classification (NCBI taxonomy): domain Eukaryota; kingdom Metazoa; phylum Chordata; class Actinopteri; order Spariformes; family Sparidae; genus Spondyliosoma; species Spondyliosoma cantharus. The sequence goes on along the minus strand of OMLP01023989.1, from coordinate 15,317 downwards.
ACTGAGCAGCGAGGCAGCGTCCTGCCGTCTGTTCTCCAGCAGACTTCTGACCTGCACCTTCCTTTGTTCTGATTCAAGAGAGAACCAAGGCGAAAGAATCAAGTGGGCTGGTTTGATGACACAGAACAGGTCCACATATGTCTGTCTGTCTGTCTGTCTGTCTGTCTGTCTGTCTGTTTGCCCTGCATGCATGTGGCCGCCCGCCGCCCGTCAGCGGTCCACTCAGCAGGCGTCTGTTTTCCTCTTTTTAGGTTTTAATTAGTTAATTAGCGCTGGAACATCATGACGACTGTTGTCAGGCAGCTTCAGGCTGTATTTGTAAACACCACCCCGAGGACTGCACAAACCACACACACACACACACACACACACACACACACGCACACACGTTCACATACATAAGCATGAAATTAACATTTAGAAAGAAAAATATCAACAAAACCAGGACAAGAGAGCGTGGTGCTGAGCCAAAGTCTTCAAAGACAACTTCTGACAGAATACTTGATGAGTCAGAATAAAACAGCAAGAAAATGAGAGGGTGAAAACAGAAAAACAAGAAAACATCATTCTCTCTCTCCCTCCCTGTGTGTGTGCGCGTGTGTCCGTGTGTGTGTGTGTGTGTGTGTGTGTGAGTGTGTGTGTGAGTGTCAGCCATGGCTTTCATGTTCACAGCTATGTCGACAGTAAATAGGAGAGAGATTATTCTTTCAATTTTCTGTGATCAACGACTTAATTATTGAAGCGGCGTGCGGGTGCAGCCGTCTGTATGTTGTCTTTTTGACTGCAGAAGCACTTAAGATTTTGTCTCTCTGGACTGAGCAGCTCTGCTTTTGCACTTAATGGTGTGTGTGTGTGTGTGTGTGTGTGTGTGTGTGTGCGCGCGCGCGCGATTGTGTGTCTACGCCACTTGTAAATTGTTTGTTTTGTGGAAGACGCTTTAAACTGTTGAATTTTCGAACCGAATTGATTGTCAACATTCGTCAGACATAAAATTAAAAAAAGCAGTGAAAAAAGAATACCAGACAAACATTAATGGTCGCGTTAAAAACCACCGGAAGATAAACAAACAGCACACAAGTAGAAAATAAGTATATGAATGATTAAAGGCAAAGCTCGAAGCAGACTGCAGGAGTAAACAGAGATATTGAAAGATGTGGAAATGTATTTCAAGGCAACAGCCCTACAGTTAACACCAGGATAAGTTCACGCAAAAGTGAAAATTAAGTCATTATCTACTCATCCTCAAGCCAGTGGAAAGATGGGGGAAGTTTAGTCTTCCACAAAGCATTTTTTCCATTAAAGCTGAAGTCTTCGCTGCAGCTGCAAGGCTAAAAGCATGAGCGCAGACCATTTCTGTCTGTAGTGGGTGAACAAGGTCGGCTGTGTGTCAAGGGCGTAAATAAAGTTTTTTCAGATGAATTTGGAATGAATTGTAATCTTTTCTTTTGTTTGTTTGTTGGCCACCAACAAGTTACCATCTGTTTCATTTTATTTTTTTTATAATTAAAGTTTTTAGTCCTAAAAACCTTTACAATCAGTTTGCATATTTGCCAAATCCGAGTTTTTTTTAATTGGTTTTCGGTTAAATGCCTGAAATAAGATCCGTGGCTGCCACAGGCTTTAAGGTATTTACATTTTTTTTTTTTATTCTACAACATAGAAATATATCATTAAACGTCCCACAATTATATTTAAAATCTGCTCACATGTCTTAAAAACAGTGGCGGCTAACGAGTGTCAGGGAGATCAGACGTCATCACACCGAACACAGACACTCGTCGACTCACCAGCTTCAGTCACAAACTATTCTAACTCTAACTTTACAACTTGTTTTTTTTTTTATAGAAAACATGAAGGGTCATTGTGGAGTAAGTTTATAGCCCAACATTATTTAATCATCTCTCGCGCTTTTTTTCAGCGATATTCCAAAATCGAATGAAAGATTCTCACAGTCTGTGTGTCGAGGGGCGATGCTAACTTCCAGGTTAGCCTACAAGATTACGTCTGTACGGGGACCGATGTCAGCTAGCTAGCACGATGTTGGCCCTTCTTTTTAGTTTCTTTTAAGACAGCCAGCAGCACACAGCGGTGTCCGGATAAAAAAAAATTGAGTCTGTTCAGAACGGGGGTACACTCATTCAGCTTCCTTGATTCTTCTTCCTCCTTCCTCCACCCTTAACCAACACAAGGCTCTGAATGCAGGTGTGATACATTCGACCAATCTCAATCTCAAAGAACAGATTTTTTACTTGATTATATATTCACATTACTCTGAGCTCGTATTTAATATTCGGCAGCTGGTCGAGGTGACTGTGTCCTGCTGTCGCCGAGGACACGAACATTCAAAGATGCGACGGGTTTTTCTGAAAGACTTTTACGGCGGCGGCTGAAAAACACCTGTAAGATTAACACTACCTTGTATTTACGTACACACCGGAACACGCAGTACCGAAAAACACAGATGGTGACCTTTTCTCTCCAGCAAGCTGTTATTTGCACTGATCCTCATGTCACCCTTCTCACTTGTAATCACCACCTTCTCAAACATTATTAGGCCTCTATTGTTGTTAAAAGAATTGCTAGATTTCTGTAAAAGTAGACCTTTTATCATTCCAAAGCAAATCAGCGTATTGTTGCGTTTGATTGCCGTATTGACACACACGTGCTGGTCGCCGGCTGTTGAGCACCACCATTAACAGCCACTGAGCGATTTGTTTTACAAGGACTCTGCAGCATCACCGCGCTGCTCTCCGTCTCGCTGTAGTCTTTTCTATGCTCCGTCGCGACTCCCTGCTTCCGGCGCGAGCGCCGCGGTTTGACAGACATCATAAAACCATGTTTAGTTATTTATATGCAAAGCAGAGACAAGGAGAACAACATCAAGCGGCGTGATGCACAGTTCACAGGGACAGATCTAATTGGACAGAAGGCTGCTGGCTGCGGATGTGTAAGATTGCTTTGCAAACAGGAGAAGAGATGAGCACACACATGCACAATCTAGACACTCAGACAGAGGCGAGAGACCTTGTGAGGGCTGTTTAGCAGAGGTTGAAGGTAAAGCTGATGCTAAGAGAAGTCTATTCATCAGACCTGAGCGGGGGCTCTGAAAACTCTCCTCCCGTTCTCACCCTGCAGGCTGTTGAGAGTGGAGGAGGCGGAAGATCCGTCTGAGGAGGTTTGATAGAGAAACCGAGGAGTGTGTGCGGTTTCCTGTCACTGCAAGTTTGCGTGTGGATGTACGTACGCAAATTATAAGAGCGTTAACGTTTTTTCATTTTAATCGTATTTGCATATGCACTTGTATTAACGGTGCGTGTGTGTGTGTGTGTGTGTGTGTGTGTGTGTGTGTGCGTACGAGCCGGGGGGGAGATTGCAGGTATGTGTAAATGCACGAGCTGGTGTGCGCGACAGTGTTGATGGCTGACATTGCTCAGTGACAAGGTCATGCCATCATAAAAATTTCCATAAAACCGTTCACTTAATTTGTTTCTGCCAGCCTATCTGAATATTTTCTGTTTAGACGAAACAAACACAGCGGCGCGCTGACGTGATGAAACCGCTCAACCCCAGGAGGAAAATTCAGTCATTATCCGGGAGATTATTATTTGTTTTTTTTTTTTTTTTTAGCTCACAGGTTCACCGGGCAACAGTGAGTTGGCCACAGCAGTCCATTTTCCCATTCCTCCCACATGGTTGATAATAAATAACATCATGTAAGCAACTCCAGAGTGCAATCATTTAGTGGCTTTCACTTTGCTGCTGAAGCTGTCTGGAGAAAGTTGTAGTAAATTAGAAAAAAGTTGAACTGGGGGTGAGCACATGATGGCAGGGTTTTGTGGTAGCGATAAAGTCTGCATATGGGGGAGGCTGGGGTGGATGGATGGAAGCACTGGGTCACATTTTGTATGCCAAAAAATGTTTGTTTTTTGTGCCTAAACCAAAATAGATCATAATCACAGCACTGTCACAACATGAAATAGAAAACTAAACTTAAATCAATATAAAGTTTCAACATACTCGTGGTTTGCAGAAACATACATTGCCAACATTCAATCTGGTGATGGGGTTGCAGCACCTCCATCTTGACTGAACCCTGTCATGGTTTTGAGGTTTTGTTTCACTTATTTCCTGTTTTATTTTGATGCTCTCTCCTCATGTTTCACTTTCCACCTCCTCCCTTTGTCTGTTTTCCTGTGCCACACTAGTTAATGAGCCCCTGGGTCTCTCAGTTTCCCCCCCCCTCACTCTTCAATGCTTCCTCTCTTCGCCCCTTGTGTTTCCTGTGTTGCCCGGTTCTGTCTTCTCACCGTGTTGTCTGATTCCTTGGTGCTATTTCTGGTTTGGACTTGGATCACTCCTGTTTTTTGTTGTCGGCCTTTTGCCTGCCTTTTGTTGCAGATATTTTGGGTTTTGGTTTTTGGACAGCTTTCATTACAGCTCGCTCTTTGTTGTCAATCCGCCTGCCTCCGCCTCTGCATTTGGGTCCAGTTTTTTGTTGAACATGATGCAGGCCAGTCGGAGCTTTGTGGGTGAAAATACCAATTTGGACTTCGTCTTCTTTTCCTTTAACAAGAAGCCACAAAGAACAAACGTAAAGACAAATGAGGAAAACAATGTCACCAGTATATATTCACATATTTCTTTGTCCGATACGACAAGTCCCAGAAAGGCGTTATGATGGGCACACAATCTCTTTGCTAAACAATAGGATGCTGTCTCACTGAGACCACAAATTTCAGCATACAAACCTGAGACCTCAGACCATGAATTACACGAAACAGCCACATATCAGTGATTTTTACAGTTGCAGCGTCTCATTGAGAGGCAGTTCAGACCGCCTGTTCCAGTAATGTGATTTCATCATGTTCAAAAGTTGGTGAAGCAGTTCGGAGTAGCAGCTTCACGCTTCAACAGCACTCGAACATCTTCATAACTGTGAAGTCCAACCCGAGACAAGACAACCCTTGTTCCCCATTACATCACGGCCTCCCCCTCTTTTTTTTGCAGCACCTCATCGCAGGTTGAATGCGTCTATGAGTCGAGAGCACTTCGACCGAAGAGCGATTTTCAACTTTAAAACACTCGGATAGTTTCATCTGAATATCCGCCGGAGGTCGCGAGGGGTCAAATTTAAATTCAAATCCAAATTTGAGAGAAGCGTCCCATTAATCACCTCACTACTCCGACCACAGATATATATCTTGGGAGCTGGGCTAAAAAAAAAAAAAAACTTTCCTACTGTATCCTGAATCTTGAAATCATTTGTTTTTTTTCTCTCCAGATAAAACAAAATCTAAAAACATATAAAACAAAGTCAGTTTTCTTTCGTGGGTAATCCTCAGATTTCAAACAAATCTCAGAACTGTCAGAAGCATCTTCCATGCTTCCTTCTTGTCTTGTTTGATCTGGCAAAACCAAACGCATCGGTTTTGAGCACTCCAATCATTTCTTACCAACACTGAGAGGAGGAGAGGAAAACAGAGAAACACACACACACACACACACACACACACTTAGGCAGGAAGTGCAGTGGAGAGTGAAGTAAAGCAGGCTCTGGATAGGGGCTTAAGAGCTCTCATACATCATCTCATTACCTCTGCCGCGTGCATGTGTGTGTTGTCACAGACCTCCTCGTGTGTTTTCCCAGCTTTGTTTCTGCGTGTCGCCCGTATGTTTGCGTGCGCGCACGAGCCAGCTTGTTTGTGCATCTCATGCGCGAGTAGCCAGCAGACAGATGCTATTATTTGCATGGAAATGTTTCCTCTGCTGAAATTTACAGCTGCCATCCATCACCAAAGATCTCCACTGTCCTCGGACGGACAGAACGCCGGTGTTTCTCTGCGTGCTGCAACACTGACTAACGCCCGCTCTGCACGCCAGTGGATCTGCAGCAGGATGAATGGTACGAGAGCCTCGGATCATGTCGCCGGTGTCAACGCGGGACACCGAGCAGGGAAGTTGACTGGATGAATGATGGGGGGCACAGTTAAAGTTCAATCAAGTACTCCGAAGACAGCGGTCGATAACATAATACAAAAGAACAGCTGAGTGCAGGGAGGCGGACCGGCCAAGTCTGCGACAGGGTGGATGTTTGGAAGACGGCCCAAAAGCTCTCAGATACATTCTGAGGACGGGTTCTTCACTTTTGAGGATGGAGCAACAGGGAGGCCGAGGATCTGCGATGTTTCACCGGTCCGAGCTCGATGTGTTTGACTGTGATCACATACAGACAACGCTGTCCTCCAACAACAACGATACCGTCTGTTCTGAGACACAAAGCTGCCCAAACTGTGATTTTATCAGCGTCATTTGGAAATGGTTTTAATCTACAGTATGTATCTGCCAAGTCACAAAATCAATGTGAAAAAACATATTTGCTGACAAAGTCCTCGCCATCGTATCCTGGGGACGTTGCTGAGGAAACAGAGCCTGTCCTCATCAGAAAAACAACCATTTAGGTTGAAAAACAAAGCAGCATATTGCACGCCGTGTGTGTGTGTTTACTGGAGTAATCATCACAGCTGAGAAGGAGGATGTGAGGAGAAGCAGCACAAACAGTCCATACAGAGAGGAGCTCGTGGATGGACGGATGGATTAAACAGGCCGAGGACTTTCGTTCAGGAGAACACGGTTAATGTAAAGTGTAAAACCAGAAGTAAACGCTTATTTTTAACTTTCCAACGTAGTGAAGTTAAGTCAGATACATAACATGAGGTCAGTCACTCTGGTAATATAGGTATGTTTGTCATGCAAGTTACAGAAAGAACTAGAAGTGCCGAAAAATTAACCAAACGGTGAGCGTAAAACGAAGGTCTGTTACTTGTGTCGCAACAGTCGTGTCGTTTTGGGACCCATTCAGTTGTTTAGGTACGAGGATGTGTTGGGGAAGCAATTATGGGTGATACTTCTGGTTTCAGCAATAACAAAGTAACAAAATGTCGTAATTACTGACACACAGGTGACACCCGGTTAAATGACTGGTGCTTGGGGAAACTTGAAGCATCAAGTGCTCGTGCTTTGAGAGGTTACTGTGAGGTAGGAGACATGTTGTGTCCAGCACTTGAACTTGTGAAATGAAAAATATTTGCATGTTCATATGTTCTGGAATTTTTAATGAGGGAGAAGAAATATGTTTAATTTTAAGGACTTTTATATGGAAATTCTTTGTTTTTCTCTGCCAAGGGCCCTGTCAGACACTTTTGTTTATGTTCAGAGACTCAGAATATCAATCATTCAATCAGCTTACCAACCAACCAACCAACCAACCAACCAACCAACCAACCAATCAACTAACCAACCAACCAATCAACTAACCAACCAACCAACCAACCAACCAATTAACAAACCAACCAATCAACTAACCAACCAACCAACCAATCAACTAACCAACCAACCAACTATCCAATCAATCAAACTTTATTTGTAAAAAACATGGTATATTAAGAAAACAAAAACAGATTCAGAGATCAAATGAATAGTTAAATGACGTTAAATTTTGCATGAAAATGTTGATTTTACAGAAATTAATATTACTGTAAAATGTAAATAAAAATCGATCTAGAGCACGGATGAAAAAGAATAAAGGGATAGGAGATCTTGGTTAAATATCTACTCTACAGGGACTTGAAGCACAATTTGTTAATCAATCACTCCAACCACATTCTTTAATTAACCTCAACAGCTCGGCTGCCCATGTTGCCGAAACCAAACCACAGATGGGACTGAAACAAACCCCAGTCTCCAGTGTCAGTGTCTTGAGCTTTGCACCGCCACCGTCCTCCCAGCAAACCTTCTTACAGCTTGCGTGCGGCACAAAAACTCCAAACTGTCGTCTGTTGAAAAAAAAAAATCTGCTTATTTGATCTGGAGCTGCATCAACACACACACACACACAGATACTGACAGACGATTTTGTTGATTTGACAAAACGCTGTGATAGTTGGAGAATGCCAAATTTCTGCTCCGGCTGAATCAAGCGAGTACATTTTACTCTAATCATTTCATCAAACTTTCGCAGGACTGATCAGAGTTTATATCCGAGATGTAAATTACGGTTGTGTTTGCATGATTGTATTCGAAAAGCGGTGGCAGTTAATCTCCAGACAAATACAAACACTCGTTCGCAGAGAAACTGAGTGTGGAATCTTTAAAAATAACCGATAAATAACTTTTTGGGGTCTCATTCAAATGTCTGTTGTACCAAATGTTGTGAAAAACTCGTCAAAATTCATGGAGGCATTTGTGAGAAAACTGGTTTCCAAAAAAATGCAGAATCAGTGCAGCCATGGCTGACACTGACAAATGTGTCCTCAAACAGGAAAAAAAACTTTTCCTTCAACACCTCAGAGTTCAGGAGTAATGTGCCAACACTTAAAGTGCTTTGTAATTGGACACTTTGTGGCGCCATTGGATCTGGAGATGCACCAACAAACTAATCAGTTGTTCCTTGGCCTAACTTTCCACCAAATGCCACATAAATCTGTTAGCAAGGTTTTTTTTTTGGAATATCCTGCTGACTCACAAACGCACAAAAGGTAGCGTTTTCCTCACAGAACATGATTGGAAACCCAAATATAAACATCTCTTTTCCCCGCGTTTCTGTTTATTTGTGCTCGATGGTGGGTCTGTCAATGTTTATCCGTCACTGCTGCTCAGCTGTGCCCTGCGAGTGCCACGGGAGAAGGGGAAATGTGTCACTAAGATTTGTTCAAGCATGCGTTTTCTGTTTGAAGCTCGGAACACATCACACGATTTTTTAAAGCCCAATTATAACCCTGTCTCTGCCGTGACGAGGGGCTTTTCAAAACGTCGCGGGGAGTACCGCGGTGGCCTGCGAGGAAAATAGGACAGGTCATCTCGGACAGTCAACACACATTATCTCGAGAGCGCGCGAGGCTTTTTGGATTCAAATCTCCGCTCGATTGCTGAGCTAGCTCTGGAGGCAGTCACGACGACTTTAAAGGCGCTTTTATTTTTAGGAATGAGATCGATGCAAATTTGAATGTGATCCCGTGGTTTGAAGTGTTTAAAGACCGTAATCCGCTTGTCTTTCACAGTTATCTGCGGAAAAAATTCAGCCATATGAATGTGCGATGACTCTTCACACAACCAGACAGGGTGTTAAAAGTCTTCTGGTGTATTCTCGTGACCTATATCTTTGTGAACTTTCTGGAGTACAAATAAAAAAAACTCCTGCCTGCAAAAAGCAACACTAGGAAGATGCTACCAGTTCCTCGCAAAAGCACAAAATGTGGAATATGTTTCACTTTCGCTGCCTCTTCTTTGTGGGTTTTTCGCGCGCTTTACTCTGCGTGTCGTTTTGAGGGGGGGAAACATCTTTGCAACTCTGCGTCTGTGCTCAGATTAACGTGGAGACGACCAGACGAGAAATTTGTCAAATGCGGATGTCTTTCTTTTAGGTGCGCACGTGTCTCGCTCTCTCACATCTCTCCTCTAGATAACAGCTTGGCTGCAAAAAGGCTTCCGCTTGTTCTGTTTTTGTTTTTGTTTTTTCAAGACGCCGGAGACGCGGAGATGTAATGTGTAGTGACATGTTTGAGTGGAGCTCAGAGACAGAGTGAGTGAAGCGGGGAATGTCTTTAATGTAACACCTACTCATCTACATCAGAAACAAACAAGTCGAAGACAACACCTCTTCAGACAGGCCCGCACACTGACTCACACCACCTCGCACGCACACACACACACACACGCATGCACGCACGCACATACACACATACACACAAAAGAAGGAAAGAAAGAAAATTCTGCTAAGGAGTAAACTCCACATTCAGCCATGTTCTCGTATTCTCGTACCAAATATTCATCAAGAACAGACATGGAGGCAATTCACACTCATAATTGCTTTTGAATATTATGTTATGTGACCTTCGCCGCACTGGGAATTAATAGAATACCACCTGCGGGGGGATAAAATAAATCTGGCGGAGCGCTAACCTCTGTACATACTAACGCCAAGATCCCACCCTACCGCTTTCACTTGACAAATTAAAAAACAAGCTCCGTCGCGGTTTCTCTGAACTTACTTCCACAAACGTAAAACTTTGCCTTCAACATCAAGGCAATCAGAAAATCTTATTATAAGGACTATTTAGGATTGCGCTTGTCAGGTTGGTCTGCAGTGATCGGGGGTTATTACCGGAGCAGTGTTGGGACTGCAGAGGGGCGAATTTCTATAGTCGAATTAAGACACCTAGATTACTCGATCGATAGTCGCATTACTCGTGCATGTAAACGTTACATCAGATCGGATCGGATTTTGCGTTCTGCGCAGGCTCGAGTTTTTTTCCCCCGGGGCCGTGAGCCGGTTTTAGAAGGAGGCGATTAGTCGTGTTGTCGCCAGAAATAGAAAACAACACGATGGCGAGATCGGCGTCTTTCCTCCTAAATCACTGCAAGCCAGAGCGCCGTTGTGCATCTAGTTTGTTGAATTATCATGGACATCACATACGAAAATGTACAACGCTGTAGCTTCGTCCTGCTGCCGAGTCAGTGTTTGTTGTTGCTGGTGACGTAAAGAGGTCAGCCGGAGTACAGCGCCACCTATCGTACCGGGGTATGACACGCTTCGGCCCAATAATTCGATCTTCTCACCGGCATGTATACTTGGACAGTTGCAGTTGTCCGATTGAGAAGCATAGTCGAACTATGGCTGTAATCCGACTAAGCTGTGCATGTAAACGCACTGAGTGAGAGCGACGAGCACACGTTGTTGGGCTCCGTTGTGAAAAATCGACCTCGATCTCGTGTATATAGAGGGATAATTAACAATCACACATTTGTATCATATGTATCAACACCATCTGCGTAAAGGATTGGTTGTAGGTCTTGCTTTTATCATTCTATTCTGTCTGACACTGGGCTTGAATAAAAAAAAAAAAAAAAAAGATGAAGGTTGAAACACAGCACAAAGGAAGATCATCTGCCGTTGCACAACCAGAACAGGACGAGGCTGAGATTGTTTGGTCTCCAACACTAGGTAACGGTGGAACAACCGGAATAGCTGAGGAAGCTCTGCACCGCAAATGAAAAAGAAACCACACTGACAGAAAAAAGTGATGGAAACTCAAGGTAAAACACGAGAAAACAAACAGGCGCTCACTAGAACTACACGCACTAGCTTCCTCTTACCAGCGGGACTTGACACGGCGTTCTTTCTGCTCGAACAGTGTTTAACTCTGTCTTTTTATAGCGCTGAGGTCAGAGTTTCAAGGTCAAATTATTTTTCGCTTCGACCAGCGGCGGCGACAGCAATACCACAGGGAAACACTAGGGGGGAGGGAAAGATGAAGCGTTGTCTATTCCCACTTTGAGCCTATGAAATGTATCTCACAGGTCAAACACAGAGCACACTTGAAGATGAAACCCATTAAATAGGAAATACGACATATAATGCAAAAATGCACGAACAAACGCTAATTAAAAATCCCACATGAACTCACACGTTCGTGTCAGTGAGCTATTACCGCCGCCATCGCCGACCATCAGCCGTGGCGTCTCCATGCACACGGTGATGAGGACACTTGAAACCTCTTCTGGAAGACGACAGAAGGCCACGTGACGTCAATGATCAAACTGGCCACATTAACTGTGCGGTGCAGCCTGTTCCTGTCAGCCCTCGACACAGTGCCAAACCAAGCGATAATAGAAAGGTTGATGAATGTCTGCCATGGAATAATGAAGGAGTGTCGTGAGTTTGTCACACGTCCAAAAAAACAATTCAGTGCACTTGTTGCCGGGCTGCTTAAGAGATTACCGCTGTGTTTTCACTGGGTTTTACTTCAATATCAATTATAGTATTCGTATCACAGAACTTAATCATCTGACCCTTAATGACTTACTGAACGAGGTTCCTTCTAAAGTCAACACACCTTTCCCTTTGGGTAACATTTAAAGCATCTGTTGGTAAGATAGTTCTGATTTTCTTTCAGGCCCTACACTTACCCGACCTACCAGCAGGACGTTTAATATTCATTTTGCACAATTCCTGCGCAGGATGGTGTCAAAGTGTTTAACAGACATTTAAACTTAAAATGGAATTAAAGCAAAACTTTAAAAAAAAAAAGAATATTCTCTGGATTCTGTTCAGTAGTGACATTTTTTTAATAATCTGTTCCGAGGTGTGTCAAGGTTATAAAAAGGTCATTGTAAATAAAGATGGGACTCCAAATGGGGAACACTAATTCGTATAAACGCAGTTGTTCCGGATTCTAAAGAGAAGTCAGAGAGGTTCTGGTCACCAGTGGTTAAGAGGGCTTTTGGGCTCGGTCGACCCAGGGGTGTCATGAAGCAGCGGACCGGTTGCTGGGAAAACAGAGTGTTGTAGGAATTTGGAGAGGCTTTGGGGCAGAACTTTTAATTGGCCTCGAAGAAGTCGACTGGGCTGATGCTCTCCTCCTCACCAAACGAACTCCAAACTCCAAACTCCTCCCTCCGACTCGCGTTTTCACTGTTGTCTTTCTGCGGCAGCTGACCTCTCGTGGGATTTCGGAGCGAGATTTGTGTTTTTGGTCACAGAGAGGATCTTTTCATTTAACAAAAGGACAACCTATAAAAACACGACGCAACTTTGACGGTCATTTACACACATAAACATGTAAATATAGAACTTATACAATTACACAATATACTGTAGAGCAGGTTTTAAAAACACCAGAATTCTCCTTTAAACCTTCGCTATAGCCGCTCTCCTCTCTGAAGTTTTTAGAGAACTTCAGCTGTATTTCCGGCTGACATTATCCCAGGGATTGGACCCTAAGTGGCCGCCTCCACACACCGCTTCCTAAAGTGGTTCCACCTCAGAGGAGTGAGGATCCTGTTTGCAGCTTGAACACGGAAGCATCCAAACTTTTTTTTTTTTCTTCGCCGTCCTTCAACGTCAGACAATTGCCTGACCTGCGCAAGACGTCACCACATTGTCGTGAGGGTGTAAATGAACGTCTGAAAAGATATATGTTGGTATGTTAAGGGAGAAAGTTAAAGAGAGTGTGTGTGAGAGAGAGAGAGAGAGACAGGAAGTGTGTGTGTATAATTGGTGATTCTGACCAGTTTGCTGGATCATTCAACGGGCAAAACAACTGCAACGGACGGCTGAACAAACCCATTACTCTGGTTCAGTGCTTCTGACACGCACACACACACACGCACGCACACACGCACACACACACACACACACAAGACTCAACAGTGACCCGCAGTGACTTCTGAATACCGCACGACCCGCTACAGTATACGCTCGGCGGGGGAAAGGGCAGCGAATGAAAGAAGTTGTGGAGTGGAATGGAAAGGAGGTGAGGTGGAGAGTCGGGAGGAGTGCTGGAGGAAGTGTGGAGGTGTGGAGAGAGATCGTTTCAAACAAGGGAAAAGTGAGCGCGGCGAATTGCGTGGGAAAGAACGAATACGTTTCCTCAGTGTCTGCCGTCACCAGAGGGGGGCAAAAGAATATCTCCAACCCACTTTCCTACACGCAACCACAAGCGACCCCACCTGCCCTGTACCATCACCTACAGGTGCGTGTGTGTGTGTGTGTGTGTGTGTGGGTGCGCGCGCATTCCGAGTTTGTTGGGATGGTGTGGGCATTAAATTGAGCGATGGAGTGCTCTCATTGATTTCCACAGTAAAGGAAAAGTAATCTTCTCTTGGCTCAGTGTGTGCGTATCTGTGTGTGTGTGTGTGTGTCTCTCTCTCTTTCTCTTGCTATGTGTCTGTGCATGTGTGTGTGTGTGTGTGTGTCGGCCGGTAACACTATGATTGAAACAGTGGTCAGAAAAACACTATTAAAGATTTTATAGGCTCTCCTCATAGATATATCACTCCAAAATCAGTTGATAGCAGATTATAATAGCGGCAATAAAGCAGCAACACTGCCTGTAGAGTCTAAACAGAAGCCCCCGGTAAGCCTCACATGATTTTATTTGTGGTGATATGGAAGGTTTCAGGTCAGGTTTTTTGCCGCTACAGCGCTAAATTGCTTTCCAGCGAACTGGTACATGACATTTTTCAACCTGTAGAAGGGGGGGAAGTACGCTATTTGCCTCAGAGAGCAAGTCATATGGGCGAGCAAAGTGTCAGCGGCTTGTGAGAGTTATACAGCGCTGTATGAAATTGAGGGACCTTTTAATATGAAAGGGAGTCTAAAATCACTTTTTTTTTTTACAGTATGAAAACTTTCATTATCCTCACAGCCTCTGCCTGAGGTGTTGTGGATATTGAGATGTCTCTATATAAGCACAGCCTAGTCAATCTCTGATATAGATTGCGCGGATGTTTGTTGGAGTGGGGTTGTAGGAGGTACTTATCCAGTCAGTGTATTACCCGCGGTAAATGGCGGTCGGCACGCCCCCAGCTTGGAGAAGCAGGCGTGAGTACTATGTAGGAAGCTGAATAATGCACCGCTGTGGACGGGGGCGGCGGCAAAACATATTTCAGCCACTTAAAAAAAATCAATATCGGTTAAAATTGTGGGCTATATTTGGAGTATTTTCGCTTCTTCACCTCGTCGCCTGACAGCCCCTTTCAACGGGGGAACTCGTTACATCCATCTACGGTCTCTTCGAGCGCCAGACTCCCGACACAAAAGCGGTCATTTTACCTCCAGGACATGGGAGTCTGATGTCTGCCGCTGCCTCAATCAGTTGGCTTGCTTGTGCTATTGTGTGACTTTGGTGTTTTAAAGGTGCAATATATTAGAATTTGAAGGCAGCTCCAAAACCATATGGGGCAACATGATCGCTTACCGCCGCTCACTATACTAGACTCCAGGCACGTGCACACATAGGGCCCAAGGGGTGCTTGAGCCCCTGCCCTTTTTGCCTCGTATTAAAAAGTGCCCTTTTTGTGTGTTTTGGGATGTCAAAAAAACGGCGTACGCATTTCCTCACAATATGGTGTTGTGTGTGTGTGTTGAGCCTAAAGCCGCTTCTCTGTCCGCTGCGGCTCCGCTCTGTCTCTCACAGAGGGGGGAGAGAGAGAGAGAGAGAGAGAGAGAGAGAGAGAGAGGGAGAGAGAGAGAGAGAGAGAAAGAGAGAGAGAGACAGAGAGAGAGGGAGAGAGAGAGACAGAGAGAGAGAGAGAGAGAGGGAGAGAGAGAGAGAGAGAGAGAGAGAGAGAGAGAGAGACAGAGAGAGGGAGAGAGAGAAAGAGAGAGAAAAAAAGAGAGAGACAGAGAGAGAGAGAGAGAGAGAGAGAGAGAGAGAGAGAGAGAGAGAGAGACAGAGAGAGAGAAATAGAGAGAGAGAGAGAGAGAGAGAGAGACAGACAGAGAGACAGAGAGAGAGAGAGAGAGAGACAGACATGGG
>OMLP01023986.1:43243-62815 GCA_900302685.1 Spondyliosoma cantharus | reverse complement strand
TACATGATGGGTGCTCCTGCTTATCATCTAAATGTTAGCTAAGACAACATTTCTGAATCTGTTACCAGAAAAATTGTCTCTGTTTCTCTGCTGCACACTCTCTGGTATGACATGAAATATCTTATCGCTCTGACTGAATATTCATCAAATATTGCAGAGTCTGAGTGTACTAAGGCAAAAGCTTGTCTGCCAGGCACATTCTGCAAGTTAAGGTCTGAAAGTCAATGCAGGTATTCTCACCAACTAAGAAAATAAATCACTTTTGATGATTCCAAAACATGTATTCCATCTGTAGTTATGTGCGTTCAATAAGTTAGATGTTATTCAGCCATACACCATTCTTTTTCTACCAATATCTTGTCAAAGAAAAGTACACACAATCCAGGAGCTAAAAAAGCAACAGGTGGAGGATGGAAATTACATGGCCAATGTCTCACTGAAATGCACACAGTAAATGTCTTATTAATGTAGTAAGAAAGCCAGACTGAAATTCTGGCCAGCCGTAATTTTTGGGCCAATATTATATATTGGCATTGGTATATATGTTGTCCAATTTGAGCATTTTTTTTGTTACAGCACATAATGCTAAAACAGTTGCTTGGGGAAACCTTTTCACATGATTCACTGCAAGTATTGAGTTGATGTACAGTACATATTCTGTGTATAGAAGAATATTGTCCAAAATAACAATATTTGAATATCTTTACTCCATAAAAAAATTTATTAACGGTCGAGCTACTATATTGCCCGCCTGTAGTGATCTTTGTTCTAGGAATATCCTTTTTACATTCATGGCAAATGGAGAAAAAGCCACAACTTTCCATCCTCTACTTATTTCTTGTCAAATATTTGATTTTGATTTTTGATTTTTTTTTTCCATTTAATGGTTGGTCTGTCAGTGGGATTACACAAAAACTATGATGCAGGGCAGCCTTTCAAGAATACCAGGACCCTGGAATTAGTTCGCCTAAATGAAATGCGGTCATGTATAATGTTATCAAAAACACCTGTCCTTTTCCTGCTACGATGCCAAAAATGCCTGTGAATAAAGTCTAATTCAGGCACTTAATTCAACAGGATGGTTAATCAGTTACACTCATCATATCAAGTGCCGTTACGTACAGTACAATCCCTGCATCTGACTGACATGAAGAGTGCACTTCAGGTGACAGAGAACCTGTGCCTGTTATAAATATGAACAAAACCAAAAGGTTTCTGCCCTCAGAGTATTCTGCCTCTGTGGATTAACTGTCATCAGCAACATGCTGCACAGCTGTTCCTTATTACTCAGTAGCTCCTCAGTACATGTAAAGAGGAAGTGTTATCAGGCATTTGCCAGATTGTCTGCACTGCCTTGTTGCTGTAGCATTTGACTGATCCCTGCCTGCCAGTTTATGTTCAGGGTGCCTGCCAGCTCTCCTGGAGCTGTTCTTCTCATCTTGCCTACTCTCACACTGGTTACAAGTCTAACAAATTAACAGATAAAGTGCCTTTACACCCTACATGCTGACCTGGTGTCTGAATTTGAGTTCAATCATCTGTTGCCAACTACCATACAGACTAAAGATAAAATAAGCACTGATCTAAACATCTGTTCAGCTTGCATTAACATTTTAAATGTTGTATTTTAATATTTGTGATTACAGAATACACCAGGTTTACAAGAAATCTGATTTTAGATTTTTTTTTGTTGTTCAACAGAAAGCTCAGGAAAACTAATAAACTCACTAATTAAAGTGAAACTCTTGCCAGTAGCGTTCCACCTTAACTGTCTTCCACGTTAAGTCGCATTCGGAAATCAACTCTTTTCCACTGGCAGGACGGCGGCTAGCGGAACAAGCAACTGCGAGTTGTTCTTGAACTTTCTTTTTTGTAAACTCTGTGTACACAAACAATGCTCGTGTTCATGTGTAGAGACCCTGGTGATACTACGAGCAAAGTTTCATGTTGTGTCGAGCCTTCTTAGTGTTTTACAAATAGCGATTTTGATGCTAGCATAAAGTCGTCCGTAGCACTCCCGTTGAAAATGATTTTGACCCGAAAACGAAAATATGGTAAATCTTAAAAATGCCTCTTTGGTCGTAATTATGCTTTTACATGAATGTTCGACTCAGGTACATTCACAAAAAAAGCCTAGGTTGCATGTTGGTGAGAGTTTCACGTTAAGCCCAATTTTCAGGTGACTAGTATCATGTGATTACATAATTTGTAATAATTACAGGCGTCATCTGTGATCCAACACCCATATGACTCTTCCATACACATAGTTTCATACATTCAATTGCAAATGAACCACAAATATTTGCCAAATAAAGAGGTCCTGTCAGAATAGTCCTGTGTGAATTGGCATCTTGGTGATTTGGGGTTGTTGATTTTGGTTGTATCAAATTTGACTGAGGTTCAATAAATGTTGAACAGCTGTGCTGGTGTTTAAAATGTGTGATGACAGAGAAGGTTAGGAGCAACAAAAGGTTATAATTTAACTAGCAACAGCCACAAAGCATCTGTTACTCACTAAGTGCTCAAAACAACTCAAAACTAAATTATTAATGTGGCTCCTGAAGGACAGAAGCTCCACATCTGAAATACTGATGTTAGGCAGTATATTGATACATGTCCAGGGGATATGTCAGTGAATTTGAGTAAAATACAGACTTCGCTTATCTAATGCAAATGCAGTACACATAACACAGAGGAAGCCTTATTTCTGCAGGGGACTAGCATTACCTGGGGACCTCTAATAATTTGTAAAACATATACATCGGTGTTCTTAATCCCATGCGAATCAGCCATGTCATGTGATAATAGCTGTCTTGCTTAGATCCGCATGTTGGTGATTTAGGTTGGTATTTCTTTTTAAATATCTGTTTTCTGTTCTGAGCTAACTAAACAAGCGAGAAAGTTGATCACGGCTCATAATATGTTTAATAGCGGTTAACAGCTTTGCTGTGAGATTGGCTATATTGATGGTTAAAAGTGATAACAGAGAAGATTGGAAGCAACTAGAGGTTGTCATGTTCATGTACGGCCACAAAGCAGACATGAATTGATCCTACTGAGCTGCAAATGTGTATATATGCTTGTAACGTGCAGAAAGTGGGTTAAACAACTCACTAAACTATAATGTCAATGCGGCTACTGAAGAAAAGATGCGTCGCTTCTGACAGTTGCTGTTAAGAGAAGCCTTGACACCATATCCAGCGATAATGTCAGTAAATACAAGTCAAATACAGACTTCCCTTATCCAGTTCTAATGCACCACACGAAACACAAACATGGGTTGTTATTTTCTAAATATAATGAGGTCCATTGTTAAAACTAGTCACGTGCAAATAGGGCTTTAGTCACTTTTTGTACAAAGGAAATTATCAGTGTGTCTGTGTTAGTATGTAAGTGTCAGTACTATGATGTATAATACCCAGTCTTTATCTAGTGGAAAAAGAACATTGTGAAACATCCTGGAGCTTTCTACAGTAGCATTAGTAGTACCATCTGTAACAGTTGGTCTCTCTCCTGGGAAACATGCTCCGCCACAGAAATGACAGCTCCCATGTAGTGCCGAGTCTTTTCCTCTTTCAACACACACTCTTCCTTCTGCTGCTTCAATACACTCATCCTCCTCTCAGTCTTCCTGGTTGATAAAGAGACAGCAGAGAAGTAGTATATATTAAACAGAATTAAAGAAAGTGAGGGAGGAATGAGATGGGGAGAAGGAAAAAAAATGAGATGGAAAGGAAAAGGAGGATGGCAAATAAACGGGGACAAATTAAGTGGAGAGGAAGGATATTAAGGAAACCTGTAGGAGGGAAAAATGTATCAGTGGTCAACGGACAGGAACAGTAAATGGACTGATTGAATACAAGGTATACAAAGGAGACAGTCAACTGGATGACATCTTGAGACCATATCATATTGATGTGTGCAGCACTGTTGGCTAATCAAACACCTTCTGACAATATTCACACTTCGGAGTGAAAAAGTCCACATTAATCTCAGCTCAGGGCCACGGGGAACAGTGGAAGGTCTCAGACACCAGAGTAGATTTTAGAACAGCTGTTTGCAAATTGTGCACTGTAGGAAAAAACCTGATCTGAATCATGATAAAAAGAGTAATGCTGTTGAAAAGTCACTCTGGCAACTTCAGCTTACAGTATGTCTGTACAGTGTGTTAAAAACTCTATGAAGACTTCTGGTTTAGCTGGCGACGTGATGGCAGCATAGTCCAACAGGTTCGTAAAAGCAACCATCAAAAAATGCCTCATAAAACTCGAATTTATCAAAAGACATGGCAAAGCACGTTTTGTTATAGCGGGCGAGCGACTATGTCCAACAGAAAGGGGAAGGAAAGTATTGCACAAAGTGAGAAACACAAGAAGGTCAGCTGCCACAGGCCAATATGCAGCCGGACGGCGAATTGGGGCCAACCCGCAAAGCGAACCTGGACTTAACATTGAAAGACCTACAAGAATTCAGGAAGAACTCCAGTCAGCAAATAAATGGCATACAGGAGGATATTAACAAAATCTACAGAAAAGTGGAAGAAGCAGAGGAACGAATCAAAGCAGCTGAAGCCTGAATCCAGTCATCGGTTCCAGTTAGCGGTTTTGACAAAGGTCCGGTTTTCCACATTTTGGCAAAAGTAATTGAAAAATCAAGTCTAGACCATACAGGCTTTATCCAGCAAAGGCAGACACAAGATAACATTCGCCGAACCTTTCATGTAATTGAACATATTAAAAAAAATAAACTTCAGGCAGTACTATAGCACCTTGATGCAGAAAAGGCATTTGATCGAGTCAGTTGGGAGTTCTTATCTAGTGTAGTTGAGAAAATTTGAATTTCATCAGACCTTTATCAAAACTATTAAATGCTTCTATAAAGCCCAAAGGCAAGAGTACAAACAAATGGAGCCAAATCAAATTCATTTGGCCTGGGAAGAGAGACCAAAAAGGGGTTCAAGTTTGTATCTGTTTTGCTAGGCCAACAGCACAAAATGTCCTTATTTGTGTACAGCTTTTTAGCTAACCTATTTGTATGATTTTAATTTAAACCTGTTAAGACAAAAAATAACGGAAGACACAATGAGGTGGAATTTAATCCCAGTATTAGGTTTTGAGTCACAGATTGAGTTAGTAAAAATTAATATCCCTTTATATTTGTTTCAGACTATTCCAATTGAAATAACAGATAAACAATTCAATGAATGGGATAAGTTATTATCAAGATACATCTGGCAAGGGAAAAAAACAAGGATAAGATTTTAAACTCTTTAATTGATGAAAAACAAGGGAGGACTTGCACTTTCCTGCCTAAGGGATTGCTATATATCGGCCCAACTGAAGATTTTGTATTGTTGGTGCAATCGTGATTGCCAGGTGAGATGGAAAGGAATTGAAGAGAACATGTCTGGAGCTGTTCCAATTCAGGCACAGTCAGGGGACAAAAGACTTTAGAAGAATTTAATGGAAACAGGTAATAAATTGATTAATTTGGCTCAATGTTATTAACAAAAATAGACTATTTGACGAGATTGAGATTCTGAATTGATGCTCCCATGACATTGATTTTACCCCAAGGGATGCGCTCATCGAGGCCTCTCCTCATAATGTACCTTTTTCAATCGGGGGACACTGAGTGACTTCAGGCACTGAATCGACTATATGGATTAAATTATAGTGACTTTTTTTTTTTTAATTTCTTCAGTTACGTCACCATATAAACAGCTTCATGTTACAAAGTCAAAGGGCATTTCAAATATCTTATTGAAGGTTCCTTTCAGTTCCTATAAAATGTCATTTCAAGACCATACAGGGATCTTCAGGAGATTAAGTTAACAAGCTCTACCTATATAAAACAAAAATTGGATAGGTAAACTAACAGTATTTCAGAAGAAGTGTGGAAGGAATGTTTTATTACACCTGCTAAGAAATCTCATCACTCAGGCAGTTCCAGCTGCTGGAGTAAATTGTGGCTCCCAGGAAGACAACCACTACCACTTGTTTTGGCAAAAGTAAATGCCTTTTGGAGTACAATTTATTCATAATGAGTTACTGTATTTGGGACAAAAATTATATTTAAGTGGGATGAACTCTTCCATGGTCTTTTATGTTGATGACCACAAATATTAAAACAAAACACTTATGTGGAATCCTAAGTATTGCAGCTAGATAAGCAATTACAAGGAAATGGTGCCTTGTTTTTGGAGACAAGGAAAATGTATATTTCCATGAGATACCCTTATTTTGTTTAAAAATGTTTATTCAAGTCTTTTTATCTTGTCTATATGTTATTCATTTTGTCAAACTCAATACACCCCATGTTCTGTCGGTTTTGTGTTGTGTTAAAAACTGAAAAAATGTTTCACTCTATGAAAGGACATATCTAAAGTTGATTATGTAACTATTGTCAAGATGTGAAGCCAAATAAAACACTTGGATTCAGTAATTATTTGCCAAAAGGCCCATAAGACATAACTGTAGACTGAGGAGATGATGATTATGGATAAAACGCTGGTCCTAACAGTGTTACACACTTCTTTAAAAAGACATGAAGGAAGAGTGGCCCACTGTGACACACTTCCTGTATACGATGCTATCAAACAAAGAGAGCAGTATTTTTTTTTTTTTAATACCTGTGGGCTTGTTTTTGGAGCTCCAACTCAGCCTCCAGTCTCTTGAAATCAGCAAACAGGGTATCTTTGTCCAGAGCCAGACTCCTATTCTCCTCCTGGAGGCTGGACAATCTGAGAAGCAACTCACCCATCTCATTCTTAGTTCTACTCTCTTGCTGCTCCAATTGCCTGAGAACCAAGAACAGATTTAACAGAATATTGTAACACAACATCTGTACTCGGTGAACACTTTTCAACAAGGTGTATCCTATCATTATATACAATACCAACCTACAGAGATTCTCTGAGTTTTAATAATCCTGTGCACTTGCATCCTTTATACTTCTTATTTTGATTATTTTGTGGAAATCTTTTCTGGTCAAAATACCACTGGATTTCCTTCACACCTTTATCAAATATAACTAAAGCAATTACAAATGTGACTCTAATGTGCTTTACCACATCATTTTATTCATCACACAACATTCCCCCTGGGAAATAGAAATGCAATACATCAAGTACTCCATTATTCTTCTTGTTTTATTCTTGTTTTATCTGCTCCAAAAACAATTTCAAGCTGAAATAATGATTAGCGGAACTACAGCTATACTGGGCTGAACTCTTGGAAAACTTGTTGGAAAGATGAGGAAGTTGGCATTTAGTATTTTAGGATAAGAATATGAATTGAGAAGTGTGCACCCTTTCTAACATACAGCAAGCAAGAATGTGTGTGACTAAAATAAACTGTTGCAGGATCAGTGTGATCAGTTTGATCAGTCCTGTTGTTACTTTACTTTAATTCTGTCCCAGTTCAGCAGCAGAACTGATTATAACCCTGATTTATTCATCTTTTAGACAGAAAAATATTTGCTAAAAAAAGACATTGCAGCACTACCGTCTGAGTTTTCCGGCAATGTTGCAGTGTTCATCCCACGTGATGGCATCCTTCAGGCGGGCCTGCAGAACTTGTAGATCCCTCATATTTTTCTGCACCTCCCCCCTGCTCTTTTCTAGGTCCTCCTGTAAACACTGGTTTTCTGCCTCGAGCAACATCAGTTTCTTTGACACCTTGGAAACTACGGAGAGGAATGCCAGGGGAAGAGAGGTGGGGAGGTATGAAGTAAAAAAGAGTCAAAATGAGAGCAACAGAGAAAAGGATGTAGGGCAACAGTGGGAAAAAAATGATGCTTAAGTTTCAAGTTTTGTTATAGTTTGTGATTTCAGGATTGGCACCACGAATTGCTCTGATTGTATTTTCCTAAATATAATATAATAATAATAATAATAATAGCAGTTACGAGCCTCAGATGAGGGCTTGACAATTGTTTCTATATTTCGTTTTACTCCATCGACGGTGATATGTCATGGTTTCTCTCTTGTGACAAATGTACGTAATGTAAGTCGCTTTGGACAAAAGCGTCTGCTAAATGCCCCAAATGTAACTTTAAATGTAAATATGAAATTAACCTTTCTCGTTTGTGTGACGTTTTGGTGAGAAGCACAGGGTGCTCAGCTGGGAGGAAAAGAGCAAACAGGTGCAGTTTGATTAAAATGAGGCAGTGCGAGTTGTTGGTATTTTGGTGGAAAATGTGACTTAGACACTGCGCTGAGAAAATATGTCTCAGAACCACATCTATTTGTGGGCTGTGCAAAGTCAGTCTGCTGCTACTTTGGTGATTTGTCTACAAGAGCAATCTAAATACTTGGGGCAAATGAGCAATAACACGATAATACCTAAAAGAAGATAAGCTTTTATAAATGAACAATCCTAAACCAGTGGATGCAATTAATCTGCCATTCAAAAACTAAATGTTATAAATAATGTTTAAAGTGGATGTGGATGGATGGATGTCTGTAAATACTGTATGTCTGGTTTCATCAATAAATGAATGTGAGTGTTGTCTGTTGTCATAAGATTAAATGTTAAATCCCTGCAGCCATCTGAAGGAGGATTACCAGAGTTCATTAATCCTGAGCATCACAGCCTCCTTTCCAATTAAAACAAAACATCTCATGTTTCATTCTTAAATGCATTGCACAGCCAATGCTGCTGTCTCACATTTAAGATAAATAACCTGTTGACAATGTCAACAATGTACGGTAAGAAATATGGTAGAATTATAACTGAAATATCATTGAATAAGTGTGATCATATGAAATATATGAAACTTCTTCAACAAACTATATTAATATTATGTGTGTATCATCCTTTTACTAACAAAATATATATCTAAAAAATAACATATATGTGTGTTCACATCTTGCCAATCTAGGCCTTCCAGAATGTCGAAGCATGTCTTGTAGAAGGCTGCGATTGTATATATTTTCACCCTTCCCTACCATCTATATTAACTCAGCCCGTTTGTATCGTTTACACTTTGCACATTCATTAGCTTAAAAATCAGGTGTACCTGGAGACACCTGCCCAGCCCAACTGCCCAAGACGTACAACTTTGTGTTTGTTGTGGCACTTACCTTCAGATTGGTGTCTGCTGTGGCTGGCCTTGGCCTTAACATGCTGAGCCTCGAGCTGGTCAATCAGAACCTGGTTCTCCTGCAAAACCAGGAACGCCTGTTGTTGTAGCTGATGACTGTAGAGAATGAAATACAAAAAGAAAATGTCTATAAGTCTATAAACAGAACAGCAACAAACTAGTTATATTAATATGATATGACAACATGAACCGGGTATTTATGAGACAAAAAACACATTTGGTCCTGAATGGATTTTACCTTTTTTAAACTTAAAAAGCCACAGAGTCACACACAAATATGATGTGAAACAATCCAGTTTATTCACACTGAGAATGGAATTTTCAGTGGATACATCCAGAAGTTAACTTTTGAAATGAGCCAGTTGGGCAGACTGTTTCTCGGCAACTACTATGTCTATTTGAATAATCAAGGTATCATAAAAGGAACACTTAAAATATTTGTTCAGATGAATAAGTATAAGTATAAATGTCACTGGGTCTGAGTAAATGAATTTGTAAAATAATATAAATAATTCCATTTTATTATTTTTTTTGATTTAGAAAGAATATCCCTGAGGAATGATGCAGCTGCAGCTCTAAACCATAGCAAAACCTCTGAACATTACCTTTGCCAACTCTTAATGCTAATAAAGTGAATCAGAACAAAATTAGAGAGGTTTAAGTACAGAGCACTCGGGCAGAATTTCCAAAATGTGTCATTTTAGCACATTTTGGAAAATGTTGGCACCATCTGTGCCATTTAAAATGTATCAGGTACCAAACTATAAATTTCACTTAGATGTTACCATAGGTGCTCAAAAAATAGCCCAGTTGGGCTCTGCTGGGGCTTAACAGGTTTTTAAACACTGGGGGACAAAAAAATGATTTAATGTTTGATGAGATCACGTCGTAAAGAGATTGTGTGCTGATTTCTTCTTACCAGTCCTTCTGGCTGACCCCTCCTATTTTTGCAATTTCCTCATGGAGTCTCTCATTTTCTTTGACCACCTGTTCCACATGAACACGCAACTTCTTCATCTCCTCCTGTTAAAGCAGACACAGACACACAGGGACCTCTAAATTTCAAGGATGCAAGTCAGAAGTTTTAAACTGGACAGCAACAACACAGAAGAAATAATTTACTTTATTACCACCCCTCTGCCAAAGATTAAGGATGCCCCTAGCAACTACAGCCAGAGTGTACCAGTTCTCAAAAGGCCTGTACAAAGTGAGCCAGCTATCATCGGGGTTATATTTTAAATGGAACAGACCATTGTTACCTCTGTTGCATGGCTTCAGAGGATCAGCTCAAAAGAGAACTCCTACTGACCAATCAATCCGCTAGAAAAACTGAGCTGTCAATCCGGGAGGAGCCTGACATGGATGTGCTACTCCAGGCTTTCCATTTCTACTTTAAAACAGAGCATCTTATAAACGGGGATAGTTTGTGGCACAGAAGACATTATGATGATTAAAGCTGCATATTAATTGTGCATAGTTTCTGTTTTATTCTCAAAGTATTCCTGACAGTGATGATGCTTTTATGCTTTTGTTCTATCACTGATGTTTAGATTTACATGAGCAAACGTTGTGATAATTGAAAACAAATTGCATACTCTCTGTTTCCTTTTGCTAGAAAAATAGTCCACAGTGTTAATTAGCTTCTGTGATTATAAATGCAACATTTTAGTGAACTAAAACTCATCGGACATCGGCTTTTCTCCTCTCTCCCCTCATCTTTGGCAGCAGAAACAGCCTTGCATTACTTTTAACTTCATAACGTTCATCACATATTTATAATAGTTTGTTCACAATCATCAAAAAGTATCCTAGTCGAGTTGTGTGAATATATTGTAGGATTTCAATCATCTGCTTCTGTCACTATAACAAATTTCCTTAAAGGTATCACGGATTTCCTTAAAGGTATCACGGTTTGATCTCATTCATTCATATCAAGCGCTCCACTATTTGTTCTGATGATGTTCTTGTAATAAACAACTCTGCCTCTTTTACATGAAGTCCCTTGTGGCTGGATTGCAAACCCGTTATTAACTACCAGTTATCCAGTGTCACCAATGCCAGGCTCAGTGAAGTCATGTACCACAGAGAGAACCGGACTACTGTAGTCTGATCCTGCTTTGTGATACAGGCTCCTTTTGGTGCCGTTCGAGTTTTCCCTTATTCCATCAATTTAGAGCTAGATTGCTGCCATGCACATAAACCTGCTGCCTGTCACTGAATGCTTTTTGATGCCTATTTCTCTAGAGGTTCTTTTGAAAGATCGCTTATATAGCTTTTCTTCATTTGCTTTTGACAGTTGAAACAACTTATCATTGTAAAGCCCCCATACAAGTTTGTGCGTGCAGAATGAGAAAATCTTAGCTTCAGTCTCAATTCCACATTTCCGATAACAATACCATAAGCTATGAACAAGAGCTTTATTCCAAAGGTGAAAGCATGCTAAACACAGTGTGAGCTATTATCTACCATAAAATGTAAAGAATTTGCAGCATTCTTAAACAGCAAAATAGTTAATATTAGTGGAAAATATAAATGCTTTGCACTTTGTTGTTGCCATCTGTACACCTGAATGCTCACCCAGACTGTTTTAAAAAAAAAAAACATCAAAAACAACTCTCAGAAACACACTGGCACTGGCACCACCAAGTGTATTAATACCATGCAATGCATACAGCACATCTAAAGCAGTACGGCAGCCGATTGCTGCTTATGTCTCTGATAAAACAGCCAATGTTACTTTCTACCGAATGATGACATAACAGATAGTTGAGCAGATAATAACAAGAAGCTCACACACATGGGGGCAGCTGTGGCTCAGAAGATAGAGCAAGTTGTATGTATTCCACATACATGCATGTCCAAGTGTCCTTGGGCAAGATACTGAACCCTAAATTGCTGATGGCTGTTCCATTGGTGTGTGAGTGTGTATGAATGGCTGAGCCTAGAAATATCATGGGGTCCTTTGGTTAGGAAGCACTGTATCGCTTCTGATTGGCAGGTCGGCAAGTTGCGTGGCAGGCTCTGCCGTCACTGGGTGAATGTGACAAGTGTTGTAAAGCACTTTGAGTCGTCGGTGCATAAATACAGGTCCAGTTACCATTCATGCATGGAAAGCTCTCATGCGCACTTTACCTCAGTGGTTTGCAGAAGTGCATCCTTCTCATTCATCCTGTCTTCGTAAGCCAGCAGCAGAGGAGATAAATACTTCATGTCAAGCTACAAAAAGGGAAAAAGAGAAATGAGTCAAATTAGCTACAACATCATCACTAGAGTACCACTGCACTGCAGATACACGGATCTTTTTGATACAAGTAATCAGTTTTTAATCCCATTTCTCAGTTGTTGTTAAAATTGAACTAAACCAGGAATAAATGGACTTCATCCTCTTTATCTATTCTTCTATTTGAGAGATAAAGCAAACTCTCTTCCTTTTGAAATTTTTATTGAGCATGGACCTGAGCTTCAACACTATACCAGTTTTGTGTCAGCAGACTGCTTTTTCATGAGGTAGAGATAGAAGTGGAAAAGACCAGCTGCACAAATCTGGCTATAAAATTAGACAGCCATGTTAAATGGATTAATTAGCTTAATTAACTTAACCAACCAGCCACAAGGTTAGACCACTGCCCTGCCATATTGAAGTTATGCACAGCTACACAGTATATAGATACTGACCAGCCAGGGAGGAGGGGATCCTGTCTTTGGTAAGCCACTGATTTGGGAGGTCTGGATCAGACACAATAAGAAAGGGAAAGAAAATAAAGTTAGTAATTTTGGTCACTGAAGAAGAAGATGTTTGACATTTTGCTGCTTCTTGCGCACAGTGGCTTGAGGACTTTCACAGGGAGGCAACAGAACAATAGAACAGCCGGGAATCAAATGTAAATGTCATTCAGTACACTACATTTAGTTAGCCGATGCTTTTGGCAAAAGCGGCTTCCAGTAAGTGCACTCAAGTAGGAAAGAACCCCAAAATTGCAAGAATCATGCAAGCTTTGTCAAATATGTTGAACTGCTTCAAGTGCTACATTTAGAAAGAATATTGTTTTGTTTGTTTGTTGTCTAACCCTTATGGGCCAAGGTGCATTGGAGCCAGGACAGCAAACAGTCATGATTTGTTTGCTAATGTTTATATGATCTATGGAAGCAGACACAATTAAATTCTAGCTCTACTAATTAAAATTAATCCCTAATCTTTTCCATTATTTCTTCCTTTTACTAGCCATTCTTTAGCTGTCAGTAATGAGGGTAAACAGCAACATGGGAAGCAAACTAGAAGTGATGAGAGCAGGAGATCTGTTGGTGTGAAGACACAGCATGAGATAGCCATGATTAATACCACAGGCCAGCTATAGTCTACAGTGCAGAACACACAACCGCAAATGGACACACAGCAAAAGACAGGAACAAGAAACTCCTTTAGTGCAACAAATGAGATGGAGCGACAGACAAAGAAAACCTTGCTTCGCTCAATGGGGTTCTGCATCAAAGGCAGATTTCTATCTTAAAGGCTTGGTTATGAAGAAATGTTTCCTTTCAGTGCAACAGCTGTGAGAATAAATTGATGTAATGGTAAAACATTTCTCACAAAAGCTGATTAAATTAGACTCTGGCGAGAGGCGATTGAAGTGATTACAGTTCAGAATAAAACAGACTGAAATATGTCCTGTTGGTGAACAGAGCAGAGAAAGGAAGTACTAGAACAAAAACAAAAACTTTCATTTAATTCTGGCAATTTGAGCTGAAGTAAGTCTGGTTGATAAGAACAAGGTTTGTGGTAAAGTTCCCTTACAGTAGGGGCTCTTCAACTGATAAGCTCTAAAAGTTTTCTAACAAAATTCTCTTGAGCAAGGCATGAGCCCATAACTGTTTCATGGGAGGTCTCACTTCAATTGATATGAGATTTACAAATACGTTTCCACAAACAATGCTTGTAATATTCTGGACCAAAACACTTCAGAGAGTTAAACACAAGAACATCATCAATTTACAACATGAGGCACTCAAAAAGCAGAGGTGTTATTTTGTCATACCTCCTGTTTGGACAATGGTCGGAAGCAGGTTTGGTATCGACTCAGCTCCACATTCAGACGGTGAACTGTCAGTTTGAGAGCATCATTTTCATCCACCAGCTCCTGGGCATGTTGCCTCAGATTATGTAGCTCTGCCTGGCTGCCTGCAGGCACACATCAGGTTAAAAATATTTTTCAGACATTAAATAATCCTCTTACTCAGAATAACATGGCAGTTAAACAGAAATACAAATACAAATACATCACAAACAAGAATTCAACAATTTAGTAGAGTTAAAATATTCAATACAATAGCAAGACTAATTTTCATGGTTTTCAGGAGAAAATAACAGAGAGGACTGGCGAATATAAACTAAAGAATACTATAGTATAGGGCAAGATGGCCTAATGAAGTCTTTTCAACAGGGGTTTGACTCTCCCAGTGGTCTGCTGACTGACCATGAACCTGAGAGATGAAAACAGAAATTCATCCTTGGAGTATAAAAAAAAAACTATATAAATCAAAAGATTCACTTACAGAGAATGCAGTAGAGCGTGTTTCCATGCTGCTTCTGTCTGCCCATGAGGAGGTCAGAGTGCCAAACCACCAAGTCAATGTGTTACTAGCAATTTAAACTGCTCAATTTGTCCTTTTTTTCCTTTTCATGTTTCTTTTTCATTGCTACCCACCCTCTTCTTCTCATCATGGCGGGATCAAAGCCGTGTCTCACGGCACCTTCTCCAGCGTCCTCCTTTTACCCCTGCAATGCATCTGTTTGTTGTGACTCACTGTTTCATTCCTCTCTGTCTTAAACATTTCCTACATCCCTTTTCCTGCCACCCAATTTGTCATTATATTTATTTGCTTTCTTCCTCTACTCATTCTCTTCTTTTTGTCCCACTGTAAATCTCTAGAGGATCCATCACTCTACCTGCAGATGACCTCAGGTTCGGGGAGGCTTGGCTGTGACTGATCTCCTGTTCGAGCCGTTGCAGTCTCTCCTCCAGTAGCTTTTGTTCATCTACCATCCGTACGTTCTTCTCTGGGAGGGAACATGGTTCCTCCCTCTGCATCTCTCTGTATGTCTTGCTGGGTTCTGAAGACAGCTGGGTGGGCTGTTTTGGGTTTTTGGCGTTGCTGGATTGACTGTGGTGGGTAGTGGTTAGGGTGGGTAGAGTGGCTGAAATAGAGAAAGCTAATACTTTTAATGGCAGTGAAATGTAGATATTCCAAAAAAGAGTATAAATATTAATAAAAATGAATCTTCCACACTCCACTCTTTAAAATTGTTTGTTTTGATGTTTCTGTGATGTAGCATGAAAGGATTCAAACTTGGTTTTGTTTTGCAAACTTGGTGTTGTAAAATGATAGATATATGAACCTTTGTACCTTAAACTTAAACTGATACACGATTCTTATGGGTATAAGCAAGCATCTCTTATGGACGCTACGTTAACAGACAAATATGTTTGTAAAGCAAAACTAGATTTCTTGAACAGTTTGACAGTCAATCCCTTGGAACATATTGAATGACTCAAACTAACAGCTGAATTAGAATACATGGCTAGTAATACCAAAACAACAAAGGGAAACATGCAATAGTGTGATATGGTGTTGGATGCTTTTTGTCAACATAAGACAGAAAATAGACACAAATGCGGAAAAGCAAACAGGAATACAACCATCTCAAGAACAAAGGCGGAAGACAGGAATCACTAAAGGATGAGAGATCAACACTTGGACCGATCTACCGATTAAATGATTAGCACGTTGCAATGGGATTCTCTAATAACATTGTATTTGATCCAGGGACAGCGCTTGTTGCGTTGTGTGCCTGATCCATGTCCTTATTGGCTCACATTGGGCATCTCATCACTTGTAACTTTAAACAGAGATGACTTTTAGTGATCATTGCCTGGCCTTCCATAGTTCTGTCAAGTGTAAAACCAAAAGTGAATGCTGATTTATTGATTTAATCAAGTCCATGATCTTTTCCAAAGTATTTTTAACTAACTAACCAAGTAGTCTTATTGCATAAAACTAACCAACCAGTTTCATTGCCTAAACCTAACCAAACTGCGACTGAAAAGTGTAAATATTGTTTTAAACAAAAATAATGAATTAACTAAAAAGTCTAATAGTAAAAAGCCATAAAACAGAATTGCAATTTCACACTGGACACAAACTCTGGTCGCTCAAACAAATCACCTTCCATGTACATAGATGAGGATAAATACACAAATTACAGGAAAACAATGAACACTCAGAGCACATGCTGGGACAATCACAGAGCTAACTGAACCATGCACTGCAATGTCCCTCTAAACCATGCCCATCCAGGCAAAATAAAATGTTTTTACGGAGTCCTCAATTGCAACCAATGCCTTTCTTAAACCTAAATGCTATGTCGTTGCCCTACAATGGAACATAAGAACATAAAAATGTTTGCAGCTACAGTAAATACAGCTGAAAATATTGTGCATATATTATGTGTTGGTTATGTCTAACCATAGTTTGGGGCAAATATAGGTGCCATAAAAACAAGAAAAAGTGTACAACAGCTTGCTGCAGTGGGTAGCAGTGTAACTAGTCAAAAGTGGTATAAGCTAGGTAGAAACTAATCATACAGTTCGTAATGGCTGATTGTTTAGTATGCATTACATGTTTATTTTGCCTGAACTAAAGGAGGCCTTGATTTTCATGTTCCCGCTGTACTTGTGGATATGATTCATAACGTTTAACAGTACTAAGAGTTGGTGAACTAGTGAGAGCTTAGCCTGTAACTGTCTAATGTGAATTATAGCACGAGGAGCAAAGAGGCAAAATGGACTGGCTCTTTTAAGTTCAATATAAAGAGAGGGAAACTATACAGAGTGAGTTATGATTTATCAAGTCTTGAACCAAAGAAGCAATCCGAGTCAAAATAACTAACAGACTCACAGAAAACTACTTTACGACTTACGTCTACAAGACACAACGTCTTTCTGACTTCCAGGGCTCTTCCTGAGAGGGGTTTTCTTCTTCTTGGAAGACTCACAGCTGGCTTCAGGAGACTGGACATCGGTTTCCTCAGTCAAATCTGAGCAATGATAAATATCATGCCATCATTCAATTAGTACAAAGAAGATGTACTGGGTCCTGTGTGCTTTATATATATATATAACCCAGGTTTACCATAACCTGCATATTGTTCTGTAAGGGTGTTTTTCAGCCATGCCACACATCCTAAGCACAGACCAACCCAGCCAACCCAGCATGGCCAAAACAGCCCACAGAGCTGTCTCCAGAGCCCAGCAAGATGTAAAGAGGGGTGCAGAGAGAGACATTGTGGGTGCTGCCAGAGAGGAACACAAGGGTGGTGTGTTACAGCCTGCGTCTACCATTTAGTGATTAAGGTAGGAACATTTTAGGGACACCTAATTTTAATTTAGCACTGCCAAAAGCCCGAGGCCAGCTCTGGTAATAACAACTATAATGAGGCTTTCCATTCAGCTCGAATTATGTAAGGCTACATTACGGCTGCTGTGAAAGGCAGGTTGAAAAAGAGCTGTATATTCCTCCCTCTCTAGAGGCTGAGCCGCCATATGCGGTGCAGCTGAGTCTCTTAACAATCTCCCTTTTACTCTGTATGGGAGAAAATTCTAAAAATCAATGTGCATGTCTCTCTTTATATTACCCCAACCCTAACCCCCTCTAAAGAGAAATCTATACATCTCTATTAGATAGGTTTAATGGAGGTGTATTTCAAAATTGTATTATGACTGAGAGGTCTGTCACTTTGTTTTTCTGAATTTCCAATCACAATCTAGGCTAAAAGTGCAGCACCAACAAACCAACACCACAGACAGAATCACAGTTGTTTTGCCGCATGCTGTTGGACAGATTTTTAAAGCCATTTGCTACTTTTCTTAGAGTTTATTCTCTCAGGTTATATGTAATAATTCTAATTACTACTCTGTATACTACTAATTGCTGCTGAGTGATAGTGCAGTCTATTTACCAACACCCAATTCAATTTTGTTTGTTGCAGTTAATGTCACATCAGTGGTTACAACCAGAAGGAGCATTAGCTTGCATGCTTTCAAAGTAAAGCCTTTGGAGGAACTCTTTCCACTGCAGGGACCATGGTCTGAATTAAGTTTGGGGGTAATTATTTTACCCTACCAAAGTTGTCCTTTTCGAAGGACAGTATTTTAGTACAGGAACTTTGGGGGTGAGGCTGCAGCGCTGATCATTTCTGATTGGGCTGGTGCTTGCAGCATTCTTGTTATATTTTTGTGTGCTTGACACATAAACATGGAGTTATACTGTAGAAGAAAGCATAAGACAAATGGACCAACAATCATCTTGTTTGTGTAATCTTCACAGAAATTTAGATTTTAGTTAAACGGTAGATAACAACAGAGCCTTTAAGTTCCTTGAAAAGTAGTTCCTTGTGACATAAAACAAATATGAATAAAAATATTGATAAACATACAAATGAAGATGTGGTCTGACATGTTACACACATAGATTTTATACTATACTTGCTGTGTTAAAGCTTAATTCCTACCATCTCTGCATCAACACAGAATAGAGCGACAACATGAAACGAGCTCACAGTCTGAGTACATAATCCATAATTACATTTTAAAATGTATAAAAATCTAGCCCTGAGTAATTTCTTATCTCTTCCAAAAAGTCTAGTTTGGAAATCTACAGTATGCAAGTAGTGACAGCTGAAGTTGTTTTGTTGGGTTGTGTAACAGTACTCTATTTAGTACTCCTAAATATACTCTGTTTAGAGTATAGTTTATTTATTTAGAGTATAGTTTGCACTGTATATATATACATTGTATATATATATATATATCTATTGCCACCTATTTATGTTATGTAAAGAGTGTTTTTTGCTGCTGCAACAAAGTAATTTCCCAGTCTGGGATCAATAAAGTATTTCTATTCTATTCTATTCTAAATAAACAGCAATTTAAGATAAATTTACTATGGGTTGCTAAATTACACTCTGCTCAGTATTTTGCTCCTTTTATTTTGCCACTTCCAGACAGATTCTGAGTTAATTACTACTGTGTACTATTCAAAAATCAGTGTCCACCCATCTTCCACTAGTGTAACAGCCAGTACCTGGAGAAGGCACTCTTCTGGCAGACATCTGATTTGGCTGGGGTATGCTGGTCTGGAAGAAAGACAGGCACAGCAAACAGACAGGCAGTCAGACAGATAATGAATAAGTCTTTTCAAAAAGACTTCCAAAGGCCCGCTACCTGCAAAGCTATCTCAGAGATTACTGTGTTTATAGCCATTGTCAAAACGGGGGACAATAAGATCTTGTAAATGTGTTTCTTGTTGTGAATCTTCTGAGACAAATTAAAGCAACCTGAATAAATCATAATGGTGAATTCAGTGTAGAAAAGAGTCACAGTTGAAATAGAAAGAAGCGAGAAGAGTGAAATA